>VWZI01021446.1:219448-229821 GCA_013396835.1 Psilopogon haemacephalus | reverse complement strand
AGAAAAGAAAAGAAAAGAAAAGAAAAGAAAAGAAAAAAAAAAAAAAAAAAAGAAAAGAAAAGAAAAGAAAAGAAAAGAAAAGAAAAGAAAAGAAAAGAAAAGAAAAGAAAAGAAAAGAAAAGAAAAGAAAAGAAAAGAAAAGAAAAGAAAAGAAAAGAAAAGGAGAAAGAAAATGGAAAAAAAAAAGGCATATTTGTTCAGGGTGTGATAGAGAGACTTCCAAAGAGCATGGAGACAATTGGGAATTGCTGCTATTGAAGAGGAGGCTTTTGGTGCTCAGTGTGAGGAATCAAAGGGCAAGGCTTGGGGAGGCAGGAGGGTAGGGTGGAGGCCACCCCCAGGGTGGCCAGTGACAGACAGGCTCCAGCATGTGACCCCTCGTAAAATCCTGCCAGGGGGCTTGCAACCTATTGTGTGGAGCTTAGAGCTGAGTTCCACACAGGGGAGGCTCCTAATGAAGATGTCCTTCAAGGGGTGAAGGGAGGGGATGGGGTAATGGAACCAGCCTGTTTGCCAAGGAGAGGCTTCCCCTCATGGAAGGTGGCAGGGATCTGTGACAGGGGATGTGAAGGGATGGGGGGAAAAAAAGTGCTCCTGACTGCAGAATCATCTAATAAAGGGAAGGATTCCATACACATTAAATATCCAAACTGCCCAACCATCAGAGGCTTGAGGGAAGGTCAAGCATCTCCACTCCCCACCCCTGCCCCCAGCTTCTTATTGCCAGTTGCAGAATCGTGGGTGTTGGAAGGGACCTCTGGAGGTCATCCAGTCCAACCCTCTGCTACTGCAGGGACATCCACAGCAGCTTGCCCAGAATTGCAATGCCCAGGTGGGTTTGGAATCTCTCCAAACTCCACAACCTCTCTGGGCAGCCTGCTCCAGGGCTCCAGCACCCTCACAACAAAGATTTCCCTCCTGGTCAGGTGGAAGCTCCTGGGTTTGTGCCCATTGCCCCTTGTCATGTTCCTGGGCACCACTGACAAGAGTCTGCCCCCATCCTCTTGCCCCCCACCCTTTAGCTCTTGCTGAGCACTGATCAGATCCCCTCTGGGGGCTGCTCTTTTCCAGGCTCTCCTCACAGAGATGCTGCAGGGCCCTCAGCATCTTTGTAGCCTTCACCAGACTCTCTCCAGCAGTTCCTTGCCTCTCTCAAAGAGGGGAACCCAAAACTTGGGTGATTTGATCCAGTCAGTTTGCTGAGTGCCTCTGGTTAAGAAGGAGCTATCCTCTGCCTCAGGCTGACCTGACCAGGGCTCAAACCAGTCTGAGCAGAGATTTATTAACCCTCACAGTCAGGGATCAATAAATAGCTTCCTCTTGAGCAGGCAAACTGCCTGGAATACAAACACATGAAACAAGCCCACCACCAATCTGCTCTCTCCCCCCCCCAGTAAAAGGATGCTCTAATCCCCCAGCAGACAGCACTTTCGGGTTTCTCCAGCATTTGGAAGCCAACTGTAATATTCACATCTAATTGCAGGCCCCTGGATCACTGCCACGTGGAGTATGGTTGTTAACAACATCATTTCTGTGCCTCCCTGGGGTTGTTTGGAAACTCTCCCTACTTACCAGCTCCCCATCTCCTTTGCTGACTGCCTGCTGGTCACTCAGTCTCACCACCTTGTGAAGAGCAAGGGATGCCAGTGGGGTTTAAGTGCAGGAGAAGAAAGGGAGACCTTCTCCTGGCCTTTTAGGAAAGCTGAGGACAGGCTTCTGAGCAGGGCCTCTTCTGAAAGGACAAGAGGTGATGGTTCAAACTAAGAGAGGGAGATTCAGACTGGAGAGGAGGAAAAAAAGGTTTGACACTGAGGGTGATGAGAGCCTGGCCCAGGCTGCCCAGAGAGGTGGCAGATGTCCCATCCCGGGAAACACTCCAGGTCAGGTTGTCTGGGGCTCTGAGCAACCTCCTGCAGATGCTGCTGACTGCAGGATCGTTGGACTGGATGATCTTTAAAGTTCTCTTCCCACCCAGCTCATTCTATGCTTCTGTGTTCTACAGGGACACAGCCACACTGTTCCATCCCTCCAATCACCTACTCTGCTAGGGAGAGGGCAGAGAAAAGGTTAAATGATTTGAATCTGCAGTTTGAGATTATTTTATTCAATTCAAAAACCTCGGTGGGAGAAAGGGTGAAGGTTTTCTCAAAAGCCCTCCGTTTTCCAACAAAAGTCATAATCACAGCTCTGGTGTTCTCCATCTAGATGGGTAGGTGAAAGATGGGGGCAAGAAAGATCTTCTGGCAAACAAGGTGACACAGGATCTTTTCCAGCAGCCTCAGTGAGCAATCCCTCTCATACAGGATCACAGGTCACAGGATGGTAGGGTTGGAAGGAACCTAAAGAGATCATCCAGTCCAACCCCCCCTGTCACAGCAGGACCACACAATCTAGCTCAGGTCATAGAGGAATGCATCCAGGCAGTCTCCAGAGAAGGAGACTCCACAACCTCTCTGGACAGTCTGTTCCAGTGCTCTGGAAGTTCCCCTTGTGTTGAGGTGGAACCTGCTGTGCTGCAGCTTCCATCCTTTGCTCCTTGTCCTATCCCAGGGAGCAAGTGAGCAGAGCCTGTCCCCAGAAGTCCCTGAGCTGCAAACCTCTAGAACTGGGATTCTCCACTGAAGGCTCACCTGTCCTCTGCTTCCAAGCTGGCATTTGCTGTGGGTCAGAGGCTCAGCATGGCCATTCCCACGGAGTTCATCCCTAGCTCCTCGTTTCCCAGTCCTTTCCTACCCGCTGTTATTCATCGCGTTCCATCTCGTGTAATTCTGTTTACAAACCCTCCCGGCTGACTCTGAGCTCCTTAACACATCTCCCTCTTCCAAACACGATATACTCTATTTTAGAGAAGGTTAAGAGCTCTCACAGGTGGAAAGAGCCAGGAATAGCTCCCTGTTACTCACTCCTCCGAGTCTACGCACGGGTGTGACAACGTAAGAGAACCCTCCGTGGTAAATCAGATCACAGCTTTTGACAGTCGCTGTTTTAAGAAGCATTCAAGCCAGAGCTGGAGCTTGGCAGGGAAGACTTTTCCCTTTCTAATAACAAGGGTTTGGAAATTTTAAAGAATCCCTGCACGGTGGGGGTTGGAAGGAACCTCTGGGGATCAGCCAGTCCAAGCCCCCTGCTAAAGCAAGGGGACCCACAGCAGCTCGCCCAGGAGCACAATGGCCAGGGGGATTTGGAATCTCTCCAGAGAAGGAGACTCCACAACCTCTCTGGGCAGCCTGCTCCAGGGCTCCAGCACCCTCACACCAAAGAATTTTCTCCTCCTGTTCATAGGGAACCTCCTGGCTTCCAGTTTGTGCCCCTTGTCCACCACCTCTCTGGGCAGCCTGCTCCAGGGCTCCAGCACCCTCACACCAAAGAAGTTTTTCCTCCTGTTCATATGGAACCTCCTGGCTTGCAGTTTGTGACCCTTGTCCACAACTTCTCTGGGCAGCCTGCTCCAGGGCTCCAGCACCCTCACACCAAAGAAGTTTTTCCTCCTGTTCATATGGAACCTCCTGGCTTCTAGTTTGTGCCTGTTGTCCTGTCTGGGCACCACTGCTGAGAGTGTGACCCCATCCTCTTCCCCCACCCTTTAGCTATTGATCAGTACTANTCCACCACCTCTCTGGGCAGCCTGCTCCAGGGCTCCAGCACCCTCACACCAAAGAAGTTTTTCCTCCTGTTCATATGGAACCTCCTGGCTTCCAGTTTGTGCCTGTTGTCCTGTCTGGGCACCACTGCTGAGAGTGTGACCCCATCCTCTTCCCCCACCCTTTAGCTATTGATCAGTACTAATAAGATAAATCTGTTGATGTACCTCACCACCTCAGAAAGAAAACTGGAAGGAAATCTTGAAAGTGTTCACAGACCACCAGACAAAAAGCAAAAAAAAACCCCCCAAAACAAACAAACAAACAAACAAACAAAAGAAAGAACCAGGACAGACAAAAATAATTTTTGGCTATTCAGTGTGAGCCTTTTACTCTTAGTTTAATATTTTTTAACTCTGCTAACAGTTAATTTTAAAAATGCTTTCTCAATATTAACATTCTCCCCTCCCCCTAACCTCTATATATTTTTTTTAAGCTTTAGAAGACTTTCAACCTTTTTCATAAGCTGGAAAAATCTGTGAAAATCATCCCCTTTCCCCACAAACAATTTCAGTTTGGATGTATTCACCCTTTGTGGCAGAGAGGAACAAAAAAAAAAAAAACCAAACCAAACCTAACCCAAACATGTAAAACAAATTTTCCAACCAGCACTAGCAATGACTTCATGTTTTGTGCAACACTTTTCAAGGTGACAGATGGACCAAAAGAAAACTTCTGACCTTGCCCAGCCCTGAAACTGGTTGGATGCTGGCCTCAAGAGTGGTGGTGGGGAAAGAGGGAGGGCCTGAGTGTCATATAGAATCATAGGATGGTTTAGGTTGGAAGAGACCTCAAGGGTCATGAAGGGAAGCTTTACCTCTTGCTTCCTGAAGCAGGTCCTGGAGCTGAACATGCCCATCAGCCAGACACAGAGCCAGGAGCTGAAACTGGGCAAGCATCAAATTTGGCAATGGTTTGGAGTACCACAGGGGACCTGATGCTGACTCTGGTGTCCTTTTCCAGAGGTCAATAGTGCTGCTTCCTAGCTCTTGTTTCCTTTTCCAGGGGCAAATAGTGCTGCTTCCTAGCCCTGGTGCCCTTTTCCAGGGGCAAATAGTGCTGCTTCCTAGCTCTTGTTCCTTTTCCAGGGGCAAATAGTGCTGCTTCCTAGCTCTTGTTTCCTTTTCCAGGGGCAAATAGTGCTGCTTCCTAGCCCTGGTTCCCTTTTCCAGGGGCAAATAGTGCTGCTTCCTAGCCCTGGTGCCCTTTTCCAGGGGCAAATAGTGCTGCTTCCTAGCTCTTTTTCCTTTTCCAGGGGCAAATAGTGCTGCTTCCTAGCCCTGGTGCCCTTTTCCAGGGGTAACTAGTGCTGCTTCCTAGCTCTTGTTTCCTTTTCCAGGGGCAAATAGTGCTGCTTCCTAGCCCTGGTGTCCTTTTCCAGGGGCAAATAGTGCTGCTTCCTAGCTCTTGTTTTCTTTTCCAGGGGCAAATAGTGCTGCTTCCTAGCCCTGGTGTCCTTTTCCAGGGGCAAACAGTGCTGCTTCCTAGCCCTGGTGCCCTTTTCCAGGGGTAACTAGTGCTGCTTCCTAGCTCTTGTTTCCTTTTCCAGGGGCAAATAGTGCTGCTTCCTAGCCCTGGTGTCCTTTTCCAGGGGCAAATAGTGCTGCTTCCTAGCTCTTGTTTTCTTTTCCAGGGGCAAATAGTGCTGCTTCCTAGCCCTGGTGTCCTTTTCCAGGGGCAAACAGTGCTGCTTCCTAGCCCTGGTGCCCTTTTCCAGGGGTAACTAGTGCTGCTTCCTAGCTCTTGTTTCCTTTTCCAGGGGCAAATAGTGCTGCTTCCTAGCCCTGGTGTCCTTTTCCAGGGGCAAATAGTGCTGCTTCCTAGCTCTTGTTTTCTTTTCCAGGGGCAAATAGTGCTGCTTCCTAGCCCTGGTGTCCTTTTCCAGGGGCAAACAGTGCTGCTTCCTAGCCCTGGTGCCCTTTTCCAGGGGTAACTAGTGCTGCTTCCTAGCTCTTGTTTCCTTTTCCAGGGGCAAATAGTGCTGCTTCCCAGCCCTTGTGCCCTTTTTCAGGAGTAAATAATGCTGCCCCCTAGCAATTTTGCCCCAGCTTTGCAGTGTTTTTCCTCCCATGCAGAGTTCTCAGCGGGACATGGCACACCTGGCAAATCCTAAAACTGGATCCAGTCAGGGCAAAAAGGCTGGGGGAGAAGAGAATGGTTGGTAGATAGCAGGCGAGCCAGCTGCAGCGCCAATGTTAGGGGGGGAGGCTGCCAAATAGCTGCTGAGGGATGGGACAGTGGTGTGGCACTCATTGCTCCTTCAGCAGAGCTGGCACACAGAGACAGAACATATCCAGACATGCACTTGAGGGCTTCCAGGATTCATTGGCCCTGACATCTTCTGCTAGAAATAGAGGGAGACATGCTGTAAAACACATGGCTGTCAAAAGGCCATGGCTCTACCACCTCGGCTCCTCTCCTTTCCACTGCCCTCTCCTCTGCCAGGGACCTATTCCCACTTCCTGGCTCTTGCTGAGGAGGCATCCACAAGCCTTCTCAAACCACAGCCAAAAGTGGCTGGAATCAAAGCAGCCAAGGGGCAGAAGAAATCTGGAGGCCAACTTTTACATGGAAGATCAGGTCCTGGGAGTGTAGCAGCATCTTTGGCTGGTAAAAATAACCACATTTCAGGGTCTGGCACATTTTACTTGCACAACTCTTTATCTACTCTAGTAGCTACTAGTGTAGATAGTAGATATGAGGACTTTACCTAGTAGCTTTAGATACTAGGGCTATTAGGGACATGCAGCCCTACGATTACAGGAACATGCAGGTTGGCAAAGCCCCTGAGCATCACCAAGTCCAACCTAGAACCCTACTCTACAAGATTCACCTTAAACCATATCCCCAAGCACCAACCCTTAAACACATCCAGGGTTGGTAACTCCCTGGGCAGCTAATTCCAGTCCTTAACCACTCTCTCTGTCAAAAATTTTTTCCTAATGTCCAATCCAACCCTCCCCAGCCTCAGCTTGAGGCCATTCCTCCTTGTTCTGTCCCCAGTTACCTGTGAGAAGAGACCAGCAGCAGCCTGGTGAACACACAACATATGCCTCCTAAAGGTCTTTTGGGTGGGTGGGAAAGGGACCAGTTGGCTGGGAAAGTGTTTAAGAGATGCCTGGCAAAACTGCCAAATTTGCTGGGGTCATTTTCTATGTTGCCTGCTCAGTGGAGACCACAGGGGGCTCCAGGAGTGCCCCCAAACCTCGTGAGAACATAAATGCTCTATTACTCCTGACCAAACCTCCAAGCAGGGAAGTGTTCTGGGGTCTGACAGTAGGCAGCATCACACAATCACAGAACATTAAGAGAAGGGACCTTAAAAGGAACATTAATTGGACCTTAAAAGCAACATTAATTGGAAGGGACTTTAAAAGATTACTTAGTCCAACCCCACTGCCAGGGCAGTACATAGGGAAGAACGTAAAGAACAAAGGTATGGACAGATATTTAGCTTTTAAGAAGTAGTAAAGGGAGCAAGCACAAATGGATGTCCACATCCCTTGTAGAGATCAGGTCTCCACCCACCCTGCACACACAATAAAAGTTACCCAGGGAGATGTACCCAGTAGCAGCGAAGAAAAAGTTATAAACGACTTGGAGCCCAGCTCCAGCTAACCACAGGGCAAGACATTTCAGCTAGTCTGTGCCTCAGCTCCCACCATGGCACAGAGATGTTGCATCACCGTGAGGCAGAGACAATAAAACCATGACATGGCTGAAAAGTCCTGAGGTGCGAGGGACGAGGACCAGATGGGACGAGTGCGGATGGGCAGGCTGGATGGGTGTCCCCTTTCAGTCACTTTCCCTTTGGCATCTGGAGTTTGGCCCCAGTGACATGGAAGCCTTGCAAAGGCATTGTTCACCACACAAATAACTCCTGATTGCCACCCACTGTAGGTTACTTCCTCTCCCTGGCTCGCTGTTTCTCCTCTTTAAGAAAGACAAAACCAGGCAAGAGGAGGAGGCAAGACCTGCAGCATCCAGTCGAAGTGAGCGAATCATTTCAGCACTCCATTTGTCATTAAATGGTTGGACTTGATGATCTTAGAGGCCTTTACCAACTGAAACAACGCCGAAACTTGTCTGGAGGGATGACTCCATCAAATGTTGTGGGCAAATTCAGGAAGTTCCTCAAAGCACTTGAGCACGTAAAGGGAAAAGGCATCTAAGACAGGACCCCTCTCCCCCAGTCATAATTTCATCCAGCTGTAAAAATCACACATGATGAAGTAGCACCAGAGTCTGAGCTCTCCCTACACAGCTCACTGAATAGAATCATAGAATGTCAGGACCTGGTCCAGCAGGATCACCTAGAGCAGGTCACATTGGAATGCATCCAGACAGTTCTTGAATATCTCCAGAGAGGGAGACTCCACAACCTCCCTGGGCAGCCTGTTCCAGTGTTCTGTCACCCTCACAGTGAAAAAGATCTTCCTTGGTGGGTAACAAGAGTTGGTTGCTGTATGTAGGAGGGAAAAGAGGATTTCTCACTCTTCCAGCCCCAACTTGATAGATCCAGGGATGTTACTGGGCCAGGGGAGGTTTAGGTTGGATATTAGGAAAAAAAAAAAAAAAAAAATTCCTGCAAGAGTGGTCAGGGATTGGAACAGGCTGCCCAGGGAGACATTGGAGTCACCATCCCTGGAGCTGTTAAACAATGTGTGGACATGGCATTTTGGGACATGGTTTAATGGCCATGGTGGTGTCAGGTTGGTGGTTGGACTCAAGGACCTTAGAGGTCTTTTGCAACCAAAGCAATTCTATCATTCCACGATTCCACTCGAGTGTCTTACACTTAAATGTAATACCCAGGGAGTGAGCACCAGACCCTTCCCAAATTGCTGAATAAGTAAGGAGGCAAAGGGAGCAGCATTGGCAGGTGAGGAGCTGAGGCACACAGAGAGGTTCAGGGCTGTCAGCAAAGTCCAAGGGAGCTTTGCAGCTTACACACCCAGCCCCTCAATGCCTCGATGGCAGCACTGACCACAAGTGCCCTGCACCCACCTACCCAGAACCTCTCTGCAGGTGCTGCTGGGTCTACAGACTCTTGCTAGCCCTTTCTCTCCACGGGAAAGCATCATGACTAAATAAAGATAAGAGATTTGCTTTTGATGGGGGAAACTGAGCTGTAAACACCTTGCTCATAGATGGGATCAGAGGGCCAGAGGAGCTAAATCGTTCTCTAAACTGCAACCAATTTGCATCAGTCTAAGACCTTTTTCCCAAAAGTAGAAGGGGCACTAGATTAAATTCATCCAGGTATTAGGGGAATTTCAGCTCTGCTATAGATAAAACCAAGCATCACTTTCTGCTTTTAGGTGGACTATTCTAAGCCCTCCTAAACCAGGGTGCCTCAGCATCCCAAAATGCATCCTCTCTGCTGAGCATGCCAGGGTTAGCAAGCCAACTTTGTGGTGGACTGTGCAGGGGAGGACCAGAGCCAAGACCCCCTGAAAACAACCAGACAATAGTTTCTCTGTCTGCAGCTCTACAGCACTCAAGATCTGAACTTGTGCCTTTGTTGAAGATGCTGTGGACAACCTCAGTGTGTTTGGCTTGATGCAGATGGATTAAAAGGAGTCTGAAGGTTGGGCTAGAGAAGGTCAGACAGTCTAGTGAGATCTTCTTGGCTTCAAAGCCTAGGGACTTATAGGAAAACGTGTATGAAGAAACTTAAAAGAACAGACTGGTGCCTGTTCCATCTCTCTTGATGGGATATGCTCAGACAAAGACAGATTTAGCCTGTGCTGGATGCTTTCATGTGCACTGGTTCTTGAATCTGCCCCATCATTCAGCCCTCCTGAGCACATAAAGCAGCGGTTGTGGAAGAGGGTAGAGTTATGGTTCTTTTGACACCAACCTTTACATCTCCTGCTTCTCACAAGTTGAAGTTTGCATCGCTTTTTTTTTTTTGCTACCCTGCTGAGGATTAAGCCTCTATGCATTTTGGAACAATACGAGACCCCCATCAGGCAACGTTAACTTCGTGCCGGAGTTTTTTTGGCATCGGATGCTGCTGTGCTCGAATCTATTTGCAAATCAAAAGCCAACGCTTTGCACACTCCAGTGAAAAGCCAGAGGCAGCCTGCCCCACTAGAAAGGTCACCAGATTAGGACTCCAGGGAACTCTTCGAAGTTTTGCCACTGATTTACTGCTCAGTCTTGGCCAAGCCACCTCTTTTTCTTTGTGCCTCTAGCTTTCCTCTCATTCTTTGTGTTTGCAGTTCAGGCTGCAAGTCCTTGAGGGCAGGAGCAGCCCTCTCCTTAAGTGCTGCTCCTCTGCCTTGCACAGCATCCTCTCCCCTTACCCTATCCTAGCTGGGCTATACCTACTAGGTGCTACTGCAAGACAAAGAACCTCCAGGGTTGAAAAGAGTCTGCCTTTCACTCCCAGGACCTCCAGTCTCTCTTGCCTCCTTAGCATAAAGCCTTTCTGAAGAGGCACCAGGCACCCAACGAGCGAGCCAGCTCCCAGCCAAAGGGTTAAAATAGCCAAGTCCGTTAGATAAAGAGGAGAAAGGTGTAAGAGGAACTCAGCTCATATGGCAAACTAGGCACTAGTTAATCAATAGTACTCAAAGGTGAAGGCCAGGCGGAGGAGCCAGGACCCATTGCACAAGTTAAGCAAAGTTTAGCGAGCGCTGATAAAGCAAAGCTTTAACTATTTTCTGTGAAAAGTTTCACCTTTCCTCTAACCTAGTGCTGGAACAGGGTCCACATACCCCCCCC
>VWZI01021446.1:205450-219163 GCA_013396835.1 Psilopogon haemacephalus | reverse complement strand
ACGCGCTACAGGGTTCAGTGGAAGTTTTGAGACCAACCCATGGACAATACCTCTTTATTGCCCTGACAGTTCATATACTACGTGTTACGTACAATTCTCCTATTCACCGGACTCCCGATCCAAACTCTTCTGGTAAAAGGGCTTGTGGGCAGTTTACTTTCTGTCCAATGACTTCATTGCAAAGGATTTTTTTTTTTCTTCTCTCTGTTGAGCTTGCCATGTGCAAGCTTTCCTTCCTCTTGTTTCCCCTCCTCTTGTTTCCCAGTTTCTGGAAATAATTTGTGGTTTGGAAATGGAAATGCCCTTATAGGCTTCAAAGAGCTTCAAGCCTGCCATAGCAGATCAGCTCATTGGATCCATTCAATCGGCTCTCCACTTTCCAGCCACGACCCATACCTGGTGCTGCAGAAGGCAGCACAGCTCCAGAGTGCCAACAGGACACTTCAGCTTTAGACAGAGTCCCTTCCCCAAGTAGGTGAGGAGCTCCTAAAGCATCCTTCCCACTTCCACCCTGAAGAATCCAAGATTTTCCGGGAGAGTTTCTCAAAGATTCAATTAAGGGGCAGAGACAACCCAGCCCCCATTCCCCCCAAAGATAGAGAGACTTAAGGGGGGGGCAAAGTACATCCACACATATCAGAAAAGGGCTTCCCAAAAGAGAGCATGCACAACAAACACAGCTCAACCCCTTCCAGGACTGGCTTGGCTTGCTTCCCCCGTTCAAAGAAGTTGGCAGGCAAATCTTTATTGTAAGAGACAGAACAGAAGCCGGAGGGGAGGTACCAAAATCTGGGGATAATTCACAAAATCCTGGCTTGTGGTGGAGAAGGAAGCTGGTGTTATGTGGCTATCATTTGTGCTTCTCCTGTTATTGCTGCTGGGTTGAAGCAAGCAGCATATCAATGATCACATCTTGGTTTCAGCTGACATTTTCCTGGTTGCTTTTAAAAGAATGGGAAGAAGGTACAAGCTAGGACAGATGTGGGTTTTGGCGTTTTTTTTGGCTTGCCTCTTTGTGTCAAGATGGCCTCATGCTTCACAGATAGCCCATCTACTGCAGCAGGATTATTTATTCAACTAAATACAATCTAGCATTTCTCCAGATTTGGTCTCCTAAAAGCCTGCTATTTCCCCCAAAGAGCACCACCAACCTAAACCATATACTCATAGAATGGTTTAGGTTGGAAAGGACCTCAAAGGTCATCCAGTTCCAACTACCTGACATAGGCAGGGAAACCTCCCACTAGAACAGGTCGCTCAAGGACTCATCCAACCTGGCTTTGAACACCTCCAGGGAGGGAGCAGACACAACCTCCCTGGGCAACCAGTTCCAGTGTCTCACCACCCTCACTGTAAAGAGCTTCTTCCTAACATCCAGTTTAAATCTCCTCTCTTCCAGGTTAAACCCATTACTCCCCACCCTGTCGTTACAAGACCTTGTCAATAGTCCTTCCACAGCCCTCCTGTAGGCCCCCTTCAGATACAGGAAGGCCACTCCAAGGTCTCCTCGAAGCCCTCCTCACGCCTCATCTTTTCCCATGGCCAACAAGCAGTGGCAAAGCCACAGAGTTGGGCTTTGTTCTCCATCTGTGAAGACTTGGCCGAGAACCACCAGACGGGCAACCTGCGCTCACCTCAGCCTGCGCTGGGCTTGCACGCCTGCCTGTGCCGGGTGCAGGTGACAAAGGACATCACTCTTGGGATGAGGGAAACTTCAACCAGAGGACATCTGCTAGAGGAAATAGAAGGATGTACGGTGTTACATTGCCACCTTGTGGAGAGCTCCCAGTGGAGAGGAGCGAAGAAAGATGGCTGACTAAGGAGTTGTGTGACGCAAGGAGGTCTCCCAGTTGTTGTACGCCCATGGCTGTGCTAAGCGCTTGTGCCCTCGCCGTGACTGGATGGGGGCTACCACACATTGCTGCCCTCTCTTCATCAAGTCGTGATGCATGGGAGACCTGTGCAAGGCCTGGAGGTCCCATGCATGGGCAACACCAACCCGTTGCTTCAGTGGCTGGGTTTGCAGACTCGGAGTTAAAGTTTCGTATATTGGTATTGTTTCACATTGGTAGCAAAGACTCATTTCCGTTGGAAAAGACCTTTGAGATCATCAAGTCCAAGATGTCAGCCCTCCAGGGGTAGAAGTCCTCAGACCCTCCAGTTTGGAGAAGAGGAGGCTCTGAGGTGACCTTATTGTGACCTTTCAGCATCTGAAAGGGGCCTACAGAAAAGCTGGGGAGGGACTTTTTAGGCTCTCAGGTAGTGACAGGACTAGGGGGAATGGAGCAAAGCTGGAGGTGGGGAGATTCAGATTGGATGTGAGGAGGAAGTTCTTCAGCATGAGAGTGGTGAGGCCCTGGAAAGGGCTGCCCAGGGAGGTGGTTGGGGCCACTTCCCTGGAGGTGTTTAAGGCCAGGCTGGATGAGGTTCTGTCCAGCCTAATCTAGGGTAGGGTGTCCCTGTCCACAGCAGGGGGGTTGGAACTGGATGATCCTTGTGGTCCCTTCCAACCCTGACTGATTCTATGATTCTAAGTCTGCGTTGCCACCATTTGCCACCACCTCTTGTAGCGCTGCTGCCCACAAGAGAAAGAGTCTTATCTGAGCTCTGTGAGGCCAGGCCTCTGCAAAGCTCCAGGAGAGACCTTCAGGAAAACGTATTTCCTTTCGTTAAGTGGAGAAGAAGCCTCTGGTGGCAATGCTTTTTATATTAGCGCTGTCCCCAGAGAGGTTCAAATACACAAACCCACAGCCTGCTCCTCCCGTTGGTGTGATGGAGTGCTGTGTTGACAGACTGGAAGAGCATTACTGACAAGTGCTACCATGTGGACTCTCGCAGCCATGCCACGTATTGATCTCCATCTGGTGATGATGTGCGCTTCTGCGATCGCATTGACACCATTCTCTCTCTCTCTGTCTCTCTCTCCCAGGGATCTGCAGACTGAGGTTGTTTTTTGGAGTGAAAAGGATTAATACTGTTTATTAGCCAGTAGTAGAAGAGGTTCTGTGATCGGAATGAGCCCTTGGGATGAGAAAACGAATGGGCACGAAGGGTGATCGCAGGTCTGTGCCCGAAGGCCCTTAGAAAGAGGAATTAAAGGTGATGGAGCAAACCCTGAGAAGATGGGAAGATGAGTTCCAAGCCAGAAGTAACTGTCACCTGTGCACCACAGAACTTTTTCAGCTGGAAAAGACCTCCAAGATCACTGAGCCCAACCATCACATTGGAGATTCAGTAATGGCTCATGGAGAAGGTAGGAAACATCTGGCACTGATTTGAGACAGCAAGCTGCCCTCCCAGGTTGTCTACTGCCAGCCCATCCTCCGTTGAATATTGGGAAATAGACAAATAAGCAAAACCTCCAGATTTGGGGAATGTAGCAAATGGTACTCAGGAGTATCTGAGGTGTGGGCTAAAATTTTCAAGCCCTTGAGAGAGAGGAGCAGTCTTTGACTTCAAGGAAACCTGACACCTCCTCAAAGAAGCGGTCGCATTCTTTGAAACACAAGATATGGACAGCTACAGAGATGGCTGGCCAACAACAACAGGACGTGAATGCCAACATCTCCTGGTGGGAATAAAGGCAGTCAGTTTGAGCTCCAGAGGTTTGTGATGGGACTCTTGCTAAACCCCAGTTGCCAGTAAATTCGACATCTCTCTCGGAAACAGACCTACAGAGACGTGAAATCGCTCCGGTTCTCAGGAGGAGCACAGACTGTCACTTTTCTTTGGACAAAGGTCTATCTGGATAAAGGCATCAGCAGAGTATGTTTGTTTTTCTCCAAGGCATATAATTTGATATCTCAGGAGACCTTAGTTAAGAAACAAATACTTTGCACTGTGTGGAAATAGCAAGACCTGGATTAGGCTTGCCAACATGTGCTGTGAAGACAACTCTCCACGTGCGCTTACTCATGGGGAAGGCATCATGATAACCGGGGCCATTATTAGCAGGATGCTTCAGAAAACTGCTTTTCAGGCCAATAAAGTTTAGCATTTTAAACAATAACCTAGATAACACAAAAGCTGTGATAGTGGGATCTGCAGAGAGGGTATAAGTTGGAGAGTTAGATAATGGTCAGGCTTGATGTTCTAAAAAGTCTTCTGCAACCAACGTGATTCAGACTGAAAGAGTTGGGGCTGTTCAGTTTGGAGAAGAGGAGGCTCCCAGGTGACCTTCTTGTGGCCTTCCAGGATCTGAAGGAGACTACAAAAAGGCTGGGGAGGGACTTTTTGGGTTATCAGGTAGTGACAGGACTAGGGGGAACGGAGCAAAGCTGGAGGTGGGGAGATTCAGATTGGATGTGAGGAGGAAGTTGTTGAGCATGAGAGTGGTGGGAGCCTGGAATGGGTTGCCCAGGGGGGTGGTTGGGGCCATATCCCTGGAGGTGTTTAAGGCAAGGCTGGATGAGGCTCTGTCCAGCCTGATCTAGGGTAGGGTGTCCCTGGGCATGGCAAGGGGTTTGGAACTAGATGATCCTTGTGGTCCCTTCCAACCCTGACTGATTCTATGATAGAGGAAAGAGGATAGGCTGAATTAAGATGCTCGTTCTTGTAGCCCTAAGAGCCTAGCTGGCCTAGGCTTCCTCTACAGCCAGTGGAGAAAAGCTGGCACCATCAGGGAGAAAAATCTGGTTGAAGGGCAGGTTATGGCATCCTGGGGTGCACCAAGAAATGTGTTCAGCAGGTCTGGGGAGATTTTTCTCCCCCTCTACTCTGCCCTGCTGAGACCACACCTGGAATACTGTGTCCAGTTTTGGGCTCTCCAGTTCAAGAGAGACAGGGACCTGCTGGAGAGAGTCCAGAAGAGAGCCACAAGGATGATTTGGGGAGTTGGGCCTCTCCCCTACGGAGAGAGACGAGGAGCCCTGGGGAAGTTTAGTCTGGAGAAGAGAAGACTGAGAAGGGATCTGATCAATGTCTGTAAATATCTGAAGAGTGGGTGTCAAGTGGCAGGGGCCAATCTCTTTTCAGTGGTCAGCAACAATAAGAGAAGGAGAAAGCTACAAACTGGAACAAAGCAGGCTTCAACTCAGCAGGAGGAGGAACTTGTTTACAGTGAGGGTGACAGAACCCTGGAACAGGCTGCCCAGAGAGGTTGTGGCATCTCCTTCCCTGGAGACTTTGAAACCCCACCTGGATGCATTCCTATGTGAACTACCCTGGGTGATGCTGCTTTAGGAAGGGAGTTGGATTTGATGACCTCTGGAGGTCTTTTCCAACCTCTAAAGTTCTGTGATTCTGTCTGAAACCAAGGTGAAAAACCGTCTTGCAAAGCTGTGCATGAAAAACACCAAGATTAAGCACCTCAGCTTGTGATTTTGGTGCAGTGTTTGATGACTAACGAAATACTCAGATGAATAAACAAAAAAAAAAAGGGGGTGTGGGGGGGAAAGGAACTCTAAAGTAGAAACAAAGAAGTGGTTTTTGTCCCTGGGTTGGCTGCTATTGAAACCATTTGAAGAATGGCATCTTCTGTCCTGGCATCCTCATTTCAGGAAGGATGCAGACATCTTAGAGTTCAAAGTAAAGCCACAAAAATGATCCTGCAAGGGAAAACAAGCCCTGCCATGCGATGAGTCCATCCCTCTCCTCCACTGTGATGTCAAAACGTGACTTGGTATTTTTAGCAGTAGGCACTTTCACACGGACAAGATGCCTCACAGACCTCTCAAGACTTCCAGCCCCAGCCACAAGGTTCAGAGAGAATTCAGGAATTCAAGGCTGTCGTTAGACAAATGCGACTGTGTGAGCAGGATGTGATTGCCTCATAGCTTAATATCAGAGATGTGATGGAGCCTCAAACCATTTGGAGCTGGATACAAATGGCCACTTTAGCACTCTGACACATAACGGCTACGTGGGGGTACTTAGGTTTAAGAGCATGTGCTTGGACAGCTATTGCAGAGCAGCTGATGCATGGTAACTCATCAGCTGAAGGTAACTTCTTTCCTGGATCAATATGCCTCATAAAACATTCAATCCAGAGCAGCTCCTACAGGAAAAAAAAAATAAAAAAAAAATCTGCAGCTTAACTACATCCAAGGAGAAAAACAAAGAGACTCAGGCTCACCACAGTCTAGTCTTAGCTCAGGATCAAAGACAAGAAGCCTACGTTAGAATTAAGGGGGTATTAGGAAATAAATAAATAAAATTTAAACCTCAAAACACCCAACCCTCACATCTCTGTATCAAAGCAGTAAAAGCCACTTGTGGAGGGTGAGGGTGGACAGCTCCGTTACTCCGGGCTTAGCCTTCTGCGCCATGGGGAGCTCAACGCTCCCTCTCCTGAGACAACCTCCTGCCATGCCAAACTTCGTTCTGTCATCTTCCACACCCTCAGAAACACTGAAGCAATGCCTGAAAGGCTGAAGAAACAGCTCTGCCGGATGGGAACGCTCCTTTGTTTGAACCAATGGCCTGGCAAAACTCAAAGGTGTTCATTTCGACGGCAGTCGGTGCAACCCCAAAACTATCCCAACGACTAATGCCAGTTTCACATGCTCCATTCTCAAGCCTCCCCAGCCCTGCCAGCCCCCCCTATTCTCTTCCCCCTGCCATGGCTGTGCCTCCAGCTTTTTTTTTTTTTTTTCCTTGATTTATTATTTTTTTTTAGCTAATCTCTACAAAACAGTTCCACATTCACTGCACAGAAATCTGTGCGAATCTGCAAGTTGATCACGCGAGGACAACACGAAATAAATGGAATTGAATACCAAGATGACACAGAGGAGATTGTACTTGAGTATATTATTCATTTCCATATTTAATTCATTCATTATGTTCCTTTTTTTTTTTTCTCTTTTCTTAGTTTTCCTTTTATTTCCCCTCTTCTTTCCCTCTCCTTTCCCCCCCCCCGCCCTGCTTCTTCAATTTATATGGAGCTGCAACACATTTTCCAGCCTGCTGTGCTGGAAGGCTGCAGTGTCAAGGGACTTTGCAGTTAAATGCAAGACCTTGTTGTCATATTGTGCACTGGGCCTTTGTCCTCAGGAAACCGACAGCTCCAAGTTAGATAACAACTGGTAAATCATCATCTTTGCTCAGCGCTTGCAAAGGCAGGTAGG
Source organism: Psilopogon haemacephalus (assembly GCA_013396835.1). Classification (NCBI taxonomy): domain Eukaryota; kingdom Metazoa; phylum Chordata; class Aves; order Piciformes; family Megalaimidae; genus Psilopogon; species Psilopogon haemacephalus. The sequence goes on along the minus strand of VWZI01021446.1, from coordinate 212,096 downwards.
GGGGTGGCGGGAAGGAGGTTTCTTTAGAGAAGGAAAAGAAACAAACCCCTCCTCCTAAGGGATTAAGAACCTCTCTGACCACCCGTCTTTGAAGTCTCCTCCTAAATCTTTGCCTTCCCTGACACTGCTATTTCTTGGCCTGCTTTTCGAGTTGGAAGAAGATATCCGTCTGGGGGCTCTCGGCAGGGTGTGAAGGGCAGAGGAGATGTGGATCAGAAAGAGGAAGAGAGACATTTTGGTGAAGGGTGGAGCAACGCAGAAGCCAATTTCATTTTCTGCTTCAGCAAGGACCATTCATTATTCTCCAAGGGTTAACCTTGCCTGGAAAGCCCATGGGAGGAAGCCTACACTGGTTGGTCGCAAGGACCGGATAAGATGACTTCATACAACATGTTTTCTTTTCTAGCTCTGATTCCCATGATTTTGTAATAAGCCAACCTTGAATCAGTCAGTGAAAATTCCCTTCCCTCTTCTCCAGCTCTCCTCTAAATTCACCCTTGCACCTCTGGAATGACCTGAAGTTTTACATCCCCCTCCAGCAAGCAGAGAAAGGTTCTGGCTTCTCGCCCCTGCCCAGGAGTCAGTGCTGGGCTCCTTGCACCTCTGCTTCAGCCCTGAGCAGTTTCTACCTCAACCCAGCTGAGGTTCCACTGGTAATGCTTTATTCTTATTTTTATTTGTCTGTGTATGAGGTAATACAGTCCCATGGTGGCATGTTGATGCATGAAGAAGAGAAAAACAAAATACTTAATCCCAGCCAGATGAAAGGAAGGAAAAAACCAAAACAACTACCCTGAGTTCCCCTTACACTCTTGCTTGGTAAATTTTCTTCTGAAACCAGCTGTTGGACATATGGCTTTAAAAGTGAAGCTGTGTTCACTACTCTTAGATAGGCCAAGGGCCTCATCCTGTTTGTTCTTTCTTGGTTTGGAAAACTACAGTGACAACTGGATGGGAGTCACCATTCTGCACATTCAGAACTTCCCTCCACAGCAAAAAAAAAAAAAAACCAAACCCAAAACCAAAACAAAACCACACTGCAGTGACAGAGGTTCTGCTGGAGATCACAGAATCACAGAATTGTTTTGCTTGGAGGAGACCTTTAAGCTCATCAAGTCCAATTGTTAGCCCAACGCTGTCAGGTCACCACGAAACCATGTCCCTCAACACCACATCTACACAGCATTTAAACCCCCTCAGTGATGAGGGCTCCACCACTGCCCTGGGCAACCCCAGGCTGGGCTTGACAAACCTTTTTTGGGAAGAAATTATTCCTCATGTCCAACCTGAACCTGCCTTGGTGCAATTTGAAACCATTTCCTCTTGTCTTATTGCTTGTTCATTAGGAGGAGAGACCAATCCTCACCTTGTTCTCAGCCTCCTTTCAGGGAGCTGTGGAGAGCAATGAGGTCTCCCCTCAGCCTCCTTTTCTCCAGGCTGAACAACCTCAGTTTTTCTCAGCTGCTCATCACAATACAGCAGTCTGGGTTGGAAGAAAATCAGGATGGGGAGGAGAGGTGGCAAGTCTGAACAGGGCTTTTCCAACTGCCTTTCCTGCTCTTGAAATGCCCACAGGTTTTTACTTTTGGGTGGAAGGTGCTCAGGGAAAGCAAAAATTTCTGTCACCCTGAAAAATGATGCTACCCTCTGAGATCAGCGAGGTTTTACTTTTTCAGTATCCCTGGTGTATTTTTGTTTTCCCTGAAGAGGAGAGAACTGATAAATTTCCAAACACTTTGAGCCACCAGATTCTAGTTAGATTAGCTGCAATACTTTAAATCCCAAAACCAAAGCAGAACATCCTGGAATTATTAAAATAATCTCACCAGGGTCCCAGACACAGTCTGTCTCTTTTCCTTGCCCTTTCCATGCACTTAGTCAGGGTCTTTATCCTCTTCATGGCCTCTTCCTATTCCTACTCATCCTCCTACCAGCTCCATTTCTTCTCCAAACAAACATCTCCCTCCACATCTTCCCTTGTCCTTCTCCTTAACAGTTGCCCACAATTTTGGTTGCAGGAGCAACTAACCTGCTCCCCACCCCAATGTCTGTGATTCACCCTGTGAGGTCTCACCAATTACTCAAGGCAGGGATATCAGACCGATACCCTCAACACACCATGAGGGTGCTGCTCTTAGATCCATGTTTCTATTGACCACAGGAAGGTGAACCTTAGAATCATAGAATTATCAGGGCTGGAAAGGACCTCAAGAAGCATCTAGTTCCAAACCTCCTGCCATAGGCAGGGACACCTCACACTAGATCAGGTTGCTCAGAGCCACATCCAGCCTGGCCTTAAAGACCTCCAGGGATGGGGCTTTCACCACCACCCTGAGCAATCATGGTGAAGAACTTCTTACTACATCTGATTTGAATCTACTCACTTCTAGTTTTGCTCCATTCCTCCCAGTCCTTTCACTACCTGACATTCTAAGAAGTCCCTCAGCAGCTTTTTTGTAGCCCACTTCAAAAGGAAGGCCACAACAAGGTCCCCTCAGAGCCTTCTCTTCTCCAGCCTGAACAGCCCCAGCTCTTTCAGTCTGTGTTCACAGCAGAGCAGCTCCAGACCTCTGATCATCCTCGTGGCCCTTCTCTGGACATGTTCCAGCACCTCCATACCTTTCTTGTAATAGAGGCTTCAGAAGTGGATACAGTACTCAAGATGGGGTCTCACCAGAGGAGAATCACCTCCCTTGACCATCTCCTGGGTAACAGTAAAATAAGAGGACTGAGAAGAGAGAAGGATTTCCCCTCCTTACTGCAGAGCAGATTGGACCTTTGGAGATCACTTCCAACCCAGACTGTTCTACGATTCTATGAAGAACTTGAGTTCTTGTGATAAGGAGAGAAGGTGACCATATCACCTTTGGGCTTCACTCTGCATCCAAGCCTCTTTCTGAACACGGTGTATCTTCTCTCTCTTTCTAGCCTTTTTCAGGGCAAGAGCTGTCTGTTATTTTAGTGCTTGCATGTCATCAGCGCTCCCCAAAAGGCAGTGCTGGGCCAGCAAATTGACATTAGGGCAGTGCTAACATTCATCATGGAGACAGGAGGAACACAGAGCAGGAGAGGGAACAAAGACTGCACAGATAGCACGTGTCTGGGGGATGAAGAATGGAAAAGGGTGGAGAAGGATGGAAAAGGGACAGCAGAAAACTCAGTCAGGATCTGTTTGCACGGTGTCATGCAGGGACAGGGAAGAGTCTCTGTGTGGCCAGCCAACAGCAACTGCTATCCCCCAAGGACAGAGGACATCTGCTAGGGTGGAAGAATATGGATTTGATGTCTCCAGGGCTTTTCTCTGTTCACAGGACTTTTTCACTTGCAAGATATGCCTTATACATTGGCTGCTGGAATCCAAAAAGACACTGAACTGAGCCGCTCCACACCCTTAATATTCATTACATTTCCACACTCTATTTGCAAAGCTCTCTCCTGGCTATGCAGACAGATACTACAAATCACTTGGAGAGTATTACATGTTAGGACCCAAGACCTCTTTTCCAAATGGCATTTGAAGTTCATCCCCCAGTACTACTAATCAGGCTATCCTCTTGCTTGTACGCTCCCACAGAGCAAACACGGAGCACACCTGATCAGGGAATCTTGTTGGCCCTTTAGCTGACCCACGTACAGTTCACTGGCCAAAAGTCAAAGGCAAGGCAATAAAAACATTGCCCAGGATCAGGCTGCTTAAAAGCTTTGTGCAAGGAGTGTGTTTTGCAGGAAGTACTGGAAAGATGAGATTGAGGTTGTTTGGCGCGCAAGGGATTTGCTCCAAAGCCCTCTGAAGCTGGTGGGATAACTTTGGTTGATTCCAGCGGTCTTTGGATCAGAACAAAGGAGGGAAGAACTAGCACCAGGCGTAGACAGCAACGGGAAAGAAGGCAGGAAAAAAAAAAAAAGAAAGAAAGAAAGAAAGAAAGAAAACTCAAAATGATGTACAGCAGGGAAAGTCAGGACCATAGCGCACATTGGTTATGGATCAAAAAAGTGTGGCCAGCAGGGCTAGGGAGGTTCTTCTCCCCCTCTACTCTGCCCTGCTGAGACCACACCTGGAATACTGTGTCCAGTTTTGGGATCCCCAGCTCAGGAGAGACAGGGATCTGCTGGAGAGAGTCCAGGGGAGAGCCACAAGGATGATTTGGAGAGTTGAGCATCTCCCCTATGGAGAGAGACCGAGAGCCCTGGGGCTTTTTAGCCTGGAGAAGAGAAGACTGAGAGGGTATCTGATCAATGTCTATCAGTATCTGAGGGGTGGGTATCAAGTGGCTGGGGCCAATCTCTTTTCAGTGGTCAGCAACAACAAGACAAGGAGCAACAGCTACAAACTGGAACAAAGCAGGCTTCAACTCAGCATGAGGAGAAACTTGTTTACAGTGAGGGTGCAGAGCACTGGAACAGGCTGCCCAGAGAGGTTGTGGCATCTCCTTCCCTGGAGAATTTCAAACCCCACCTGAATACATTCCTATGTGAACTACCCTGGCTGATCCTGCCTTGGCACAGGGCTTGGACTCAATGACCTCTGGAGGTCCCTTCCAGCCTCTAAAGTACTGTGACTCTGTGATCTACTGCTCAAATGGTTTGTGGTGGTGAAAGGTCCAAGATCCAACCCTTCTCCATCACCGCAATTCCTACAGTTAGGCTACAAGCTGTAGCACATGTTCCTTGACCAAGAAGATAAAAACTCATGCCTGACAGGAAGGAAAGCATCTCCTGTGCCTGTGAGGTGGTGCCTCTGCTCAGCCAGCCAGCGTGTGCTAGCTGTTGTGATTTGCTTCTATCCTACTACTCCGACACATTTACCACAGACCACTGCCATCAGATGCCAACAGCTGTAGCTCATCGGCCTACGGTCCTGCCTGATGAAGTGCTTTCCAGATCAGGACATGCCAATCTGTCCAACCCATGGCTTTTGATGGGGGTTGGGAGGAAGAGGAGGAGAGAGTTCAACCAACTCCCACCAGCTTTAAATCCCACTTTTGTTTTTAAAATTAAACCGCTGGCACGAAAAGCTTTTAAAAAACCCCCAAAACCGAAAACAAAAACAACCCCAAAACACAATGAAGTCACCAATTTTGAAAACAAACCTTTAAGCTGATGTCAGAGAGAGGAAAAAAAAAAAAAAAAACAAAACCAAAAAACTTCAGAACTTTTCATTTNAAGGAAAAAAAAAAAAGAAAATAAAATCCTGAAAATGTTCACAGGATAGAAAAGCTGTTTCCTGCCAACTCTATATTGGCTTACAGTTCTGACGCATGCAAGCTGGATCTGAATTAGCAGATTAGGCCCAGATCCAAAAAGAGACCCAGGCACTTAAAGTGGGACTGAGGTATGCGAGTCCCAGACAAAGGTCCTCAGTCCCTGCAAAGCACTGAGCACTCACAATGAGAAACTCTGCTTTGGAGCAGATCCCAGAGCACCTCGGCTTTGAGCGGCGGCTCCATGCCCATCGCCCTCCTTCGCCTCCAGCCAGACCTTCCCAGGTTCCCCCCCTGGAGCATGCCCATCGAGGCCCAGGGCCCTTCAGCCATGTAAATGGCAGCTCCACTTTCTTCCAAAACACAAAGAGAGGAAGAGGTGGTTCCACCTTATCGTACAATGGCTCAGCGCTCGGAGCACACACCCAGGCAGAGCTGGTTTCTGCGAGGACTCGGCCCCGTGTCACAGAGGGTGCCCCAGCTGGGGCCTTCCCTCTCCGTCCTCCCTGCACTTCAGCTGCCTGCACGAAAGATGTTCTTGGCCCTGGCTTCCCCTGACAAGTTTTGTTTAAATACCCCAATCTCCTTATTTTCAACACGCGAATATAGAAAGCGCCGTCAGAGGGAAAACAGACCCAGAGCCATATGTTTCCTCCTCGGGAGAGGCTTTGGGATTGAGGACTTCTCCTTGCCTTCAGCATGGCTTTTTGAGGACTTCTCCTTGCCCTCAGCATAGCTTTTTGAGGACTTCTCCTTGCCCTCAGCATAGCTTTTTGAGGACTTCTCCTTGCCCTCAGCATGGCTTTTGGCACACCTCGGGCGCACCTCCGCAACCAGCACCGCTCCTCCTGCTTCCTACCTTTACCCAGGTTTTGTAAGAGGGGCTTGGTGGGGTGGGATGAAGCCCTTCAGACCTGGAAAAGTCTTGCTCCCTCCAGCAGGCACGGGGGTGGCCTCAGGTCTCCATCACTGCCGCTGCCTGGCCCCATGGTGCAGCTATTCCTGCCTCGCGCCTATACGGAGCAGGGAATTAGGCTTCCTTGTTTACATCTCCTCTTTTCCTTTTTATCTTCCCCACCCCCCCTCCTTTTTCTCCCCCCTTCCTCCTCCTCCTCCTCCTTCCCTCCAGAATGTTTTTAAAAAACAAGTGCCTGCGCCCGAGCTGCTGCCGCGCTCCAGTTTCCTTGGAGAAATGTTTGTGCTCTTCAACTTAAAGAATTTCCGAAACATATAGGGAAGGAGGAATTTCATAAGACTTGCTCACTGAAAAACATTCCATACATTCCCCTCTCATCCAGAGACACCCGTGTGTGGTCTCCGACAAGGTCAGGTTTGGGGCTACGTAACGGGGACAAAGATTCCAGCGCTCGGAAAACAACAGATACCACAGAGCATGGGATAGGGGAGGAGGAGGAGAGGAGAGGGGGGTGGGAAAAGGGGAAAGA
>VWZI01021446.1:188050-205409 GCA_013396835.1 Psilopogon haemacephalus | reverse complement strand
CTTGTGACTCCCATTGCTGGAGGCTGGGAGACCACCGGAAAGGCCACAGACAGTAAACACTGTGAGTTATCCCAGGGAGGAAAATCCCAGGGAGAACCTCCCTCCCGCATATCTGCCGAGAGTGACATCAGGCACCGCGGTGCTAAGGAATGGAGATAAAAAGGAGGAAATAAATAAATAGCAGGGTAAATAAAAAAAGGGGGGGGGGGAGGGGGAGAGGGAGGGAGAGAGCAAAATGAGGAGGGCCTTTGGTTTCGTCAAAGAAAGGTGGAGGTGTTGAAGAAATGTCCTTCAGAGGTAAAGTGGATGCCTAGTGCAAAACTTAATCCTACCTATTGGATAGGTTCAGCCTAGATCATAGAATCACAGAATGGTTTAAGTTGGAAGAGACCTCAAAGATCATCTAGTTCCAACCCCCTGATACTAGGAATTATTTTTTTTCCCCTCAGCAAGAGTGGTCAGGCACTGGAATGTGCTGCCCAGGGAGGTGGTGGAGTCATCAATCCTGGATGCAGTTAAAAGTGGTTTGGATGCAGTGCTTGGGGATAGAGTTTAGGGTGCACTTTGTAGAGTAGGGTTAATGGTTGGACTTGGTGATCTTGAGGATTACAGAATTAACCAGGTTGGAAAAGACCTCTGAGATCATCGAGTCCAACCTATCACCTAACCCTTCTAATTAACTAAACCATGGCACTAAGTGCCTCATCCAGTCTCCTCTTAAACACCTCCAGGGATGGGAACTGCACCACCTCCCAGCACAACCAATTCCAATGCCAATCACTCTTGCTGGGAAGAACTTCAGCCTAACATCCAGCCTGAACCTGCCCTGGTGCAGCTTGAGGCTGTGTCCTCTTGTTCTGTTGCTGGTTGTCTGGGAGAAGACCCCAACCCCACCTGGCTACAACCTCCCTTCAGGTAGTTGCAGAGAGCAATGAGGTCTGCCCTGAGCCTCCTCTTCTCCAGGCTTCACACCCCCAGCTCCACAGGGTGGAGCCTCTCCTCACAGGGCTGTGCTCCAGGCCCCATACCAACTTTGTCGCCCTTCTCTGGACATTTTCCAGCACCTCAACATCTGTCCTGAATTGAGTGGCCCAAAACTGGACACAGTACTCAAGGTGTGGCCAGACCAGTGCTAAGTACAGGGGCAGAATGACCTCCCTAGTTCTGCTGACCACACTGTTCCTGATCCAGGCCAGGATACCACTGGCTCTGCTGCCCACCTGGGCACACTGCTGGCTCATGTTCAGCTGTTGTCAACCAGTACCCCCCCAGGTTCCTCTCTGCCTGGCTGCTCTCCAGCCACTCTGTCCCCAGGTCTTTTCCAGCCTAAATGTTTGCGTGATTCCTGTGCAAAGGGTGAGCAGCCAGACAGGGAGATGATGATGGATGGATACTGGGATGGGAAGAGCACTTCGGTTTTCAGGTTGCCTCCTCCCTGTTTTGAAATCAGGCAGAGCTGGCGTGTTTGCCAGCCCTGCCATCCCTTGGGGAGCTCTGAAGCTCTAGGAATCTCTGCACATCTTCAGTTTACACTGTTTGCAGACACCGTAACGTTATTTCCAAACCGAGTAGTCTGAAACCTGCCAAAGGCACCGTTCCTAATCCACTACGATGGACATGACTCACGGCAGGTCTTAAAACAAAATCATCCAGAGCAAGGGAAAGAAAAAAAAAAAAAAGCATCAGGGAAAGAGTGCCTTGGAGAAAGTCCTCCTCCAGTACCTGATGAAATGTCACAAGACGTGTTTTATTACACAATTTTCCACTGAAGTCGACATGCTAGGATTGATTTCTGAGTTCAGATCAGCTGGAGACATCTCAGCTCGCAGGGGATGTTCTAAGAAAGTCACGTAAATAAATAAGCCCCAACTGGAAACCTGCTTTTCGTGGAAACTCGAAAGCAGGTCCACACCACCACCATCACTCATGTTGTGCCTCTCCCCCACCCCCCCAGCCCCTTAGCTTGTGTCACTGTGCACATCAGCATGGATTACGCAGGCTGCAAAGCGTGGTCGTTCCACCTTGGTGGGGTGGTGGAGTTTTGTTAGAGCTGGCTACTTATGGCCACACCAGCTGCAGAGCTCACTCGGTGCAACCTTTTCTCCTGCTCCTCACATCACTCACGTAATTAAGCAAATTTTCCACGGAATCACAGAAACATCCAGGTTGGCAAAGCCCCTCAGGATCACCAAGCCCAACCTGGAACCTTACTCTGGTAGATTCGCCTTAATCTATAGCCCTAAGCACCGCATCCAAATGACCCTTGAATGCATCCAGGGTTGGTGACTCCACCACCTCCCTGGGCAGTTCATTTTCTCCTGCTCCTTACATCCCCTGGGTAATTAAGCAAATCTTTCACCCTCAGCAGTCACTGATACGTTGCAGACACTCACACCTAGGCCAAACATCACAGGATCATAGGATGTCAGAGGTTCGAAGGGACCCAAAGAGATCATTGAGTACCAGCATCCTGGCAGAGAAGGGCCATACAATCTAGCTCAGGTCACACAGGAACACATCCAGAGAGGCCTTGAGAGGCTCCAGAGAAGGAGACTCCACAACCTCTCTGGGCAGCCTGTGCCAGTGTTCTGTGACCCTTACAGTCAAGAAGTTCCCCCTTGCATTGAGCTGGAACCTCCTATGCTGCAGCTTCCATCCATTGCTCTTTGTCCTATCCCAGGGAGCAAATGAGCAGAGCCTGTCCCCCCGCTCTTGATCCCCAACCCTCAGATATTTATTAAATCCTCTCTCAGTCTTCTCTTCTTCAGACTAAAAAGCCCAAGGTCCCTTAGCCTCTCCTTGCACTTAGCTCCACTCGTGAGGAGGGTGCAAAACAAGCTCCAGTTGGAGCTGTCGCATCTTGAGTCACCTTTACAGAAGTATCACTTTGCAAGAAAGTCGCCACAATCAATACCCTGTCTAGATGCCTGCAGCAAGCCCTGAGGAATGAACAAAAAAAAAACCCAAAAGCAGACAACAGATGTCCACTCAAAATATTACAGTTGCTGAACCCTTTAAATCTGGGATCCCAAGTCAGGAGAAGTGGTGCAAGGACTTAGTTACAAGTACCCAACATGCATCATCTTGAGACAGCCAGCATGAAGAAAGCTCTGCTAGCAAAGCACCACAGATTGCCTTCGGTGCTGCTCTGGATGGTTGTCTCTGCTCTCCTGTTTGTTCTCTCCTAGCTCTTTATAAATTCAATCCAGCTATTAACAATATCCATTAGCTTCTCCAGAAGATTATCTCAGCTTTAGAAACTGGAATGTGAAGCTTAGAGGGGGGCGTGGGGGGGGTGGAAGGGAAAAAAAAAGGGGAAAAAAAAAAAAAGGAAAAAAAAAAAGAAGCCATTGGGTTTTGTTTTTAATAAAAGTATATGTTGATTTAAACTGATGGCTTTTAACATCTGTTGTGCAAGCCTTTGTGGTAATAACCCTCAGAGATTGTTGGAGAGAGAGATCATTTAGTAGGTAATAAACATCAGTGATTTCATTAATGAAATATTCTTCAGCATAGACGCTACAAAAGGGGAAGAAGCAAAAGCCTTCCACCTGCCTAATAACCACACCGCTGAGCCTGGAGCTCTGCTGGCAGGGCAGGAGACCACCTGGAGCCTCTCGCCCCCACCTGCGGCCGCAGCTACGCCAAGGCGCAGGCGGTGGAAGGAGAGTTGCATCCCAAGCCCATGGAGGAGCCTCTGCCTGTCACCATGTGAGGCATGGATTTCGAAACCCTTTACCAACAAGGGGTTGTCCTCAGTTCCTGACATTGCCGTAACTCAGCTGACAACAGCTTCTTGGAGCTCTGGATGCCTCTTAGCTGGGAAATGGTGACACAGATGGAGCAGGGAGTATGGGAAGCTGTCTTGCCAGCTAATGGGTCACTCGAGCGGGTTCAAAGAACTGCAGTTCCTGGCAGACGAGCTGAAAACCTTCTGCAGCAATGTTTTCGTCTTCCTCCGCTGGGAAAGGTTTTGAATGCAGTCTCCAGCCAAAATGAAATGTCTTCTGGAAGTCTTTTTATTGATCATCTGTGGGAGCGTGGAGGGGGGACCCTGGAGAGATCAGCTTTTCAAGCAACAGCAACAAAGCTAAAACCTTCAAAGACAAAATGATAATGGAGTGGATGAGGGAAGTTGTTTCCTAGATGAGGCTATCTTGCAGACCTTCAGAGAGCCACATAGAGACCAAATGATGGAGAACTGCTCCAGCCCACATGGAAGTTGAGGTCCTCCAGCCACCCAGAGCACGTTCTGGTGCCTGTTCACGGCAGACCTCTTTTCCCTGTACTCCATAGGTGAAGGTAGGAGGGAGGAGTGCTGTATATTTGGGACCTGTGACCCATGAGTTTAGGCACAGCCAAAGAGGAGCAGTAAGTTTTGTCCCTGTGGTAGTTTGAGGGAAGGGATAGGAGTCATTTCCATCCTCCAGTCTCAGGTATGCTTGTGGCCCAAACTGGGACACTCCCTCATCTCCCCCTTACCTGCTGGTCAGCAGGAAGAGAAGAGCTGATCAGCATGCTCCTGTCCTACCTGAGATACTTGTCCTGTCTTAAGCTGTCTAAAGGAGTGTCCTATATATATATATTTTAACCCTGTTCTCAGAGGGAAGAAAGGAGGCTCTGGAATGGCTTTCTCCAGCCTTGGCACTGTCACAGAAGTCAGCCCCGCACACGCAGTGCTGTGTTAAGCTCTACACACTGAGGAGAGGCTCAGTGTTCCCTTGGAAAAAGCACATGAAGGGAGCATGGTTTGGGCCAGAGCGTGCTGAATCAAAAGCATCTGAGAGGTTGTCCTCGTCTGTGGCTTTGTGGTGAGCTCAGGAAACCCTTTTTGAGCTGTGCTGAAGGATCCCTTTGAGGCTTCCTGGCTTCCTGCAGTGTTTTCCTCCCCAGCAGCCAGCTAAGAGGAGCCTGCTGATGCTGGCTTCCACCCAAGATATCAACTGCTGTTATTTGGGTGCATGAGTTTGTCCCACTTCTTGGTGACCAGAACCTAGCCCAGGCTCCCCTAAAACCCTATGGCTGTGCAGAGGAAAGAGCTGCTCAGGTCTGCACAGAGAAGAGCTACCTGCCTGCATCTGTGATCTCTCCAGTCATGGTCTCCAGCCAGAAGGACAGAAGACACTAATCTTTGTTGGGGGGAGGAAAAAAAGAAGAAAAAGAAAGAAAGAAAAGAGCATTACCTAAGAATAATGAGAACAAGTTGGTGTGGGTGAGACCAAGGAAATGCCTTGGAAAGAGAGGATGGTTTACACATTTTCAGATGAGCTAACAGGACAGCGTTGCCTTCATCTGGAAAGCCAGGCAATGAAACACAATTTCTCCAGCTTCCCTGGAATTACAGCTCTTGTTTGTTTTTACCTGTTACTTAGCACAAGGGCTCAGCTCCTGCCACTCCGTTTTCTCCCAGTCTGGACAAAGCCAGGTCTTGCCTTCAAGACTAAAGCCAAGGAGGGGATGAAAAATGAATAAAAGAAAAGAAAAGAAAAGAAGAGATGGATCACTCATTTTCTTCATTTAATAAGTTCTGACACACTGTCAGTTGTCCCAGCCATTAAGGAAACTCTTACCCAACATATTTCATCCAGTGGGTCCGTGACCTTTTTGTCACACAGTGTTCAGAAAGAACAGGCTGTCCCTTGACTCAGAGTTGGGTGTATTGAGGTTGTAGCTAAACTGCATGGCAGACTCATGCCATGATGTTGCCTGAGGTCATGCTGACCACAGACATCTGGGACAAAGGACATGGCTGGAGCAGGACCAGGTCGTCTTCCTGTGCCCATTAGGATGTGTGGAAGAGAAAAGAAGATGGTGTGTGCCCTGACACGAAGTCAAGAAGCTGAAGCACAGCCCCAAGTTCACACAGGTCCTATCTGGATACATCATTCACCTGCAGCAGCTTTGTGATGACCACTCATGACCTTCCCACCCCAACTGTCCTAGGGAAGTTTTGGCCATCCCAGGTTAAGTCCCACAGAGCCACCACAGCCCTACAGCGACATTTTACACTTTCTATGGACAAGCAGTTTCAACATCAGCTGAAACATTCTTTATCCATCAAAGCTGGATCCACCTGAGGATAGACTCAGTGCCATCCTGAAATCTGAGAAGAATTTTTTTCACAGGTTTTATTAGATTTTCTGAGCTGGATGAATCACTCCTGAAGGTTTTGGGGAAGGAGACAGGAAGGGGAAGCCCTTCTTTTTCTGTCTGATGATGGAGAGTTGTCGTATTTCAAGAGGTGGGGAGGAAGAAGGTGTCACCACTTTCAACCATAAATACCCAAAGTGATGCTGGTTAAAAGCTGGGATTCTTGTCTGTTGGTTTGCAAGAGTGTTTGATTCACAGAATCACAGAATGTCAGGGGCTGCAAGGGACCTCCAAAGCTCATCCAGTCCAACCTCCTTGCCAGAGCAGGATCACCTAGACCAGATAACACAGGAAGGCATCCAGGCAGGTTGCGAGTATCTCCAGAGAGGGAGACTCCACAACCCCCCTGGGCAGCCTGTTCCAGTACTCTGTCATCCTCATAGGGGAAAAAAAATTCCTCCTCATGTTTACATGAAACTTCCTATGCCTCAGCTTCCACCATTGCCCCTTGCCCTGTCACTGGGCATCACCCAGGACTACCTGGCTCCAGCCTCCTGCCACTCACCCTGCACATATTGATAAACATTGCTGATGTCACCTCTCAGTTTCCTCTTCTCTAAGCTAAAGAGCCCCAGCTCCCTCAGGCTCTCCTCAGGACAGAGATGTTCCATTCCCTTCAGCATCTTTGTGGCTTTGTGTTGGACCCTCTCAAGCAGTTCTATGTCCTTCTTGAACTGGGAGGCCCAGAAATGGAAACAGTACTCCAGATGTGGCCTCAGCAGGGCACAGTAGAGGGGCAGGAGAACCTCTCTCAACCTACTAGTCACAGCCCTTCCAATCCACCCCAGAAAGGCATTGCCCCTCCTGGCCACCAGAGCACATTGCTGGCTGATGGGCACCCTCCCATCCATCAGGACTCCCTAATCCTTTTCCCTGTTGCTGCCTTCCAACAGCTCAGTCCCCAACTTATCCTGATCCCTGGGGTTGTTCTTTCCCAGGTGCCAGGCTCTACCCTTGCTCTTGTTGAATTTCATTAAATTCCTTCCTGCCAGCCCTCCAGCCTGTCCAAGTCTGGCTGAATGGCAGCACAGCCTTCTGGTGTGGCAGCCACTCCACCCAGTTTGGTGTCATCAGCACCAATCTAAGTTGCTAAACATTTATGGTCTAGATACTTAAATAACTAAAATGCAAACCCATGAAAGGATTACATGACTTGCAAGTCCTTCTACCAGTAGCTAACTGCAACAGCAGGTTTCACAATGGATGTTTTTGCCACCCAGGTCCTTGGTTGCTCCTACAAGCCTCTGCACTTGGTGGCATGGGAAGAAATGGTAGAGGGTTCCAAGAGAGCTAACATTTTAATAAGCCTTTGAGAGGGGTCACTGGAATGCAGTGTTTCATCCCCAGAATACTCAGGATGCAACCAAGCTGCTGATTTTCATTCTTGATACCTAAAGCTTAGCAATGGTTTCTTCATTCCTATCATAGAATTGTCAGGGCTGGAAGGGACCTCAAGGAGCATCTAGTTCCAACTCCCCTGCCATGTCAGGGGCACCTCACACTAGATCAGATTGCTCAGATCCACATCCAGCCTGGCCTTAAAGACCTCCAGGGAGGAGGCTGGGCAACCCCTTCCAGTGTCTCACCACCCTCATGCTGCAAAGCTTCCTCCTAACATTCCTGTTCCCACAGGAACGACCTTGACCAAGGGAGAGCTGCAGAGACTCCAAGCAAAGGTTGCTGCAGAGACCATGCCCACAGTCTCAGCTGCCCAGTGTGTTGACCCTCACACTCTGCAGCAAGATGCCCACATCTCAGAAAGCTTTTTTTTTTTTTTTCTGTTTAATCCATCACAAAGTGCAGAGAGGAGAAGGGGTCCAGAACAATGAGGTGAAATGGTGAAGAAGTGGTTAGACACAAAGAGGGATGCACAAAGAAAACCCCAAACCCTTTGCTCTTCCACAGGGACTGGCTAAAGCCCTTTGATGCCATCATGGCTCTAACAAGAAGGAAGCCTCAGCTGTCCCCAAGCACACACCACCACCGGTGCTAGTGGACCAAGATACCCCAGGACCCAGGCCACAAAAGAGAGAAGGAACCTCAGCAAACAGCAGTCGAGGAGGACATAAAACTTTGCTGCTTCTTTTATGTCTCCCTAACAGCCTAATTGGAGTGTAATGAACTTGGGGTCGGCGCTCGCTGCCAGACTCCCTTCTTTGATGTGTTTTTGGCCTCTGCGCTACAAAAATGTGATGGAAACCAAACCCAAGAGATTACACCTCCATAAAGTGTCTCTGGGTTTACCATAAGATTCCACCCTTTGTGCCAAGTGGCCAAAGCCACTAACAAGCCCCTGCTCACCAAGATGTTTGGGTAATGAATAAGGAGCAGAGAGAGAGATGCCACTGTGAATCAGCGAGGAATGCGCCCCAGCGGCAACAGAGGTGGATCCCAGGCTGTAATGTGGAACAGCAGAGAACTGCGCTCATGCTCCCCCGTGGCTGTGGCCAGCAGGAGCTGCTGGTGATGCCTGAAAGCTTGTGGTGGGCACAGAGGTTGTCAGAAGGCACTGGAAAAGTGGGGACACCCTGATGCAGCACTGCGAGCTGGCTGCACTGCCAACAGTCAGGTCACTCTGGGGTCGAAGAGTCTTTCTGCCCTCCGTGTCAACCACTCCCACCTCACAGAATTTCTTAGATTGGAAAAGACCTTCAAGATATTCACCACTGGGTTGCCCAGGGGAGTGATTTGGGCCACTTCCCTGGAGCTGTTCAAGGCAAGGCTGGATGAGACTCTGTCCAGTCTAATCCAGCATAGGGTGTCCCTGCTCCTGGCAGGGGGTTGGAACTAGATGATCCTTGTGGTCCTTTCCAACCATGACTGATTCTATGCTCATTGAGTCCAATCACTAGTTTCATACTAACAAGTCCTTGACTAAACCAAATCCCTCAGCACAACATCTAATCACTATGAATCGCTATGGTTGGACAGGACCACCAGGATCATCCAGTCCAACCTTCATCCCAGCATCCTTAATCCTCAAGTGCCACATCCACTCTTTTTTTAAAGACACCTCCAGGGATGGTGACTCCACCACCTCTCTGGGCAGCCCCTTCCAGTGCCTGACCACTCACTCAGTAAAGAATGTCCTCGAAACATGCAATTTAAATCTCCCCTGATGCAACTTGAGGCCATTTCCTCTTGTTCTATCATTAGTAATTTGGGAGAAGAGACCAGCACCAGCCTCACCACAACCTCCTTTTAGGTAGTTGTAGAGGGCAATAAGGTCCCCTCTCAGCCTCCTCTTCTCCAGACTAAACAACCCTAGTTCCCTTAGCTGCTCCTCATAGGTCATGTTTTCCAGACTTCTCACCAGCCTCGTTGCCCTTCTCTGCACCTGCCCCAGCATCTCAGCTTTTTGCATCCAAAGCTCCTTTCCATATGAGCCTACCATGCCTCTCTTGGCCCTCAGCAGGGCATTCCTGCCAGGATGTATTAGCCTCTGCACAGTACATCAGTCTCCAACATATGACCTGCCCTGGTTTCAGTGGTGCACTCTCAAGAGCCTATCACAACGTGCTGCCATCCTGACAGTGGGGAAAGCAGAATCAAGAGGCAGGTGAGATGCTGAAAGGCCTTTCTGGGTAACATCCCACCCTCCAAACTGGAAGTTGGTCCCCATCACCTCAGTTAGTCCTTAGGTAGCCCTGTTCTGGGAAGGGGGGTGGACTCCATGATCTTTTGAGGTCCCTTCCAGCCCCTAACATTCTTTCATTCTGTGCATGTGAATTATAGCAGGCTGGTTCTGAAGAGGCTCCATCAAGTATGGATCATCACAGACTCACAGGATATCAGGAGTTGGAAGGGACCCAAAGAGATCAAGTCCAACACCCATGTCAGAGCAGGGCCATACAACCTAGCTCAGGTCACACAGGAACACATCCAGACAGGCCTTGAAAGTCCCCAGAGAAGGAGACTCCACAACCTCTCTGGGCAGCCTGTGCCAGTGCTCTGGGACCCTTACAGTGAAGAAGTTCCCCTTGTGTCGAGGCGAAACCTCCTGTGCTGCAGCTGCGCTCCATGTTTACCTCACCCTATTCAAACATCAACTAAACAAGCTCATGGTGAACAAAGCAACGCCGTTAGCCCCCCAAAATGACAGCACAAAGTAAAAACCCCACTGCTGATCTTTTTTCCCCTGTCTGCAATGACCTTGCTCAGGATAAAAAATGACGTGGAAAAGTCCTGGCCATCAACGCTTCACGTACTTGCAGAGCATCCAGGACTAAATTCCCACCCTATTTAAATCAATACAGCCACATCTATTTTAGGGAAGCTACCCTCAATTGACAGATGCTGGGAATCCAGCCCTGGGTCTGCCTCTTACTCAAGCAGCCCTCGCCCTGTGAGCGCACATTGGAGGCAGGAGCTGCTGCTAAGATAGGCTCGTAGCGAAACGCAGCCCTCCTTGGGTGATGATTCACAGCTCAGAGCACTTCACTGCTGCAGATGTTCTGGACGTCAGCCTGCCCACTCCAAGAAAAGCTCTTTCTGGAATAGGTGAGCACACAGAGCTTTGCTGGTGTGCGAATGAGCTGCCCAAATACCAGGAACTGTGCTCCCGGAGTCTGCTGCTGAAGGCAAGGACATGACCTCCTTCTGCCTTGCAGTGAACACTGTCACACAATCATAGAATCCTTTGGGTTGGGAGAGACTTTTACCATCAACTCCAACTGTTAACCTGGCACTGCCAGGTCGTCACTAAACCATGTCCCTCAGTACCACAGCCACGTGGCTTTGAAATCCCTCTGAGGATGGAGACTGCAACCACTACCCAGCGCAGCCTTGACAACTTCCAGGGAAGAATCATAGAATCAGTCAGGGTTGGAAGGGACCACAAGGATCAGCCAGTTCCAACCCCTCTGCCATGCCCAGGGACACCCTACCCTAGGTCAGGCTGCCCACAGCCTCATCCAGCCTGGCTGCAAACACCTCCAGGGATGTGGCCCCAACCACCTCCCTGGGCAACCCATTCCAGACTCTCACCACTGAAGAACTTCTTCCTCACGTCCAGTCTGAATCTCCTCACCTCCAGCTTTGCTCCATTAATCACTCCTTCTAGCCAGCTTCAACCTTCCCTGACACAAGCTGAAGCTGTTTCCTCTTGTCCTGTCACTATTCCTATCCTATTCCTTGGGAGAAGAGACCAGCTCTCATCTGGCTCCAGCCTTCTTTCAGGGAGTTGTAGAGAGCAATGAGGTCTCCCCTCAGCCTCCTTTTCTCCAAGCTAGACAACCCCAGTTCCCTTAGCTGCTCCTCACCAGACCTGTGCTCTAGACCCCTCACCAGCTTCATTGCCTTTCTCTGGATCTGCTCCAGTACCTCAATGTCCTTCTTGTAGTGAGTGGCACAAAACTGAACCCAGGATTTCAAGGTGTGGCCTCACCAGTGCTGAGCCTGGGGGGACAATCACTGCTCTGCTCCTGCTGGTGACACTATTGCTGCTCCAGGCCAGCATGCTGTTGACCTTCTTGGCCATCTTACCTATGAGGAACCAAGTGGAAACCTACATTCCACTTTGCTCATAACTCAGGTGAGAATCAGATGAGACAGAAGGCTGTAACTGAGCCTCTCCATGCTCTTAGATGCCTTAGGTATCCACACCAGCACCATGTCGGGAGCATTTAGTAGGTCAACAGTAACTCAGTGTCCCCTGGGTTGAACAAGGCAGCCCCTGTGAGTGTCTGAATCAGAGTTTACTCAGGGTACAGATGCTCTGGGCCTTTCACTGCCCTTCCAGTTTGGGCTGTAGCTTCAGATGCAGCTCCTGTGATCCGAAAGCATTCTCATCCTGGTGGGGAAACGGCCGTCAGAGCAAGAAACAAATTGGGCACGACCTGAACATTAACCTTGTGGTTCACCTGAGCACCACAGGTAGTTGGTGCCCTGTTCACTGCTCCTGGGGCCCAGGGACCACCGTCCAGCTGCTGCCACCAGACCCTACCATGCACGTGGAAGCAGACATAAGCAGCTGAAGGGCTGGAACAGCTCCTTCTACTGAACATCTGGGCTTACACATATAAACTACTCAACACTCTGGTCCAGAATTACAGAGTCTTTCATATCTTATCTCCCAAAAGCCACTTATCAGCCCACAGCTTTCAGACTGCAGTGTCTCCTGCCTGCCAAAGTGGAACCCAGCCATGCAAAAACACGAATAACAGCAGCCCACTCTCTCCTCTCCCACGCTGATGGCTGCAGCTCCTCTGATGGGGGGGCTTGAACTTCAGGGGCAGTGGGAGCAGCTTCACCTACCCTGCTGCCACAGGCTCGCAGAGGAAGTCGAGCAGAGTTTAAGCACAGGGCAAGAGCTCAGTGCAGCACGGATGTCTCCTCACATCCCAAGCAGAGGAAAGCAACAGGCTGAAGGCAGCTCCTCATGCTCTGCAGGACGATGATGGACAATCAAGAAACATTTGTAAGCTAACCTTGAGGTGCATCACCCACCCTGCTGCAGCACTTGGAGGCTTCAGGCACGCCCTGGAGCCTCCATGTCCTGGGTGCTGTGCAAAGCTCAACAGACTTGTGCCTATAAATGAGCATTCAATAGTGGGAACTGCTCTGGAGGTTTTCATAGAATCATAGAATGGTTTAGGTTGGAAGAGACCTCAAAGATCATCCAGTTCCAACCCCCCTGTGCCATAGGCAGGGACACCTCCCACTAGATCAAGTTTTGTTAAATCAAGATTTCTTTCTAATGGAATCACAGAACGTTGGGGGCTCAAAAGCTCATCTAGTCCAACCCCCCTGCAGGGCCAAACACCCCTTTTGATTTTAGCTCTAACAAAATGCTCTAGACAAAGTTTCACTTATGGGATGGCATTTTCCAATCCTTGACCAAGAGGGTTAGAGAGCACCTTTTGTTGTCCTCTTCTGCTTTCTCATCTCCCTTCTCCTTCCAAAGGAAAGAAAGGCACACAGGAGGAAGTGTAGAAAGGACTTCTCAGCTTGAAAGCCACCAAAGTAATTGGGGCTTCAGGTTCATCAGGCCTCAAAACTTCCTCATCCCCACAAACCTTCCTGAATTTTCATGGAAGTCATAGAATCACAGAATGGTTTAGGTTGGAAGGGACCTCAAAGCTCATCCAGTTCCAACCCGTCTGTGCCATAGGCAGGGACACCTCCCACTAGAACAGCTCGCTCAAGACCTCATCCAGCCTGGCCTTCAACACCTGCAGGGAGGGAGCAGCCACAACCTCCCTGGGCAACCTGTACCAGTGTTTCATCACCCTCACTATGAAGAACTTCTTCCTAAATGGAAGTGAAATGTCTTCCTCTGAGTTGTAAGAGATGACATCTTTAGACTGCAGCACCACACATGCACACAGGTGCTGCTCTGGCCATCACAGCATCAAGAAGCAAAGCAGACTGAGCTGAGGAGGCTGGTGCCACACTAGGCAAGAGGTGAGGCTGGGAGGAGGAAGGCAGTGATGTTACCATGGAAGAAAGCTCAACATAAAGCAGGATTATAACTAGCTCTGGGCTAGCTTGGCTCACGTCACGGTTCTGGGCTGCATGGAGTGCACGTGGGTCAGATATGGCTTTTGCTGAGGCCAGAAGAGGTCTGTCACCACAACAGCTGCCTCTGCTTTTGTTACGAAACCCAAGCTCAGGCACACAGCTAATGGCCAGTGGGTCTCCTTCCAACAGCCCATCACAGAATGGTTTAGGTTGG
Organism: Psilopogon haemacephalus; assembly: GCA_013396835.1. Classification (NCBI taxonomy): domain Eukaryota; kingdom Metazoa; phylum Chordata; class Aves; order Piciformes; family Megalaimidae; genus Psilopogon; species Psilopogon haemacephalus. The sequence goes on along the minus strand of VWZI01021446.1, from coordinate 191,584 downwards.
AAGGGACCTCAAAGCTCAGCCCGTTCCAACCCCCCACCATAGGCAAGGACACCTCCCACTAGAACAGGCACAAACCAGGGAATAGAAGTGACCACCAGGCAGCAAGTGGGAATTGGTGGGAACAAGACAGCTGGTGGCAAAGACAGGGAGAGAGGGCACAGGTGCCTTCCCTTCCCCAGGCATCCCCCAAGCCCACATGCTCTTTGGCCCCCCTCAGCCAGTCCTTCCCTGGCAAACTCCCATGCTTTCAGATGCTGCTGCCAAACCTCAGAAATGTATATTGCTGTTCTGGCGATGTTCAGGAGGAAGGGGAAGGGAAAGCAGTGTGCAATTTTCAACAGTTTCTCTTCAGAGAGGGGCCCCCTAATTTTCTGAAAGGGGCTGTGGAAGAGGAGGTGGGGGCAGGGGAGAAAAGGCAAGAGGCTCTGTCCTGTTTTAACCCCTTTTCCCAAAGGAGTTACTCATGGGGGACTTCGTTGGGGGAGTTTTTTTCCCTTTGAGCCTCAAAACATTTCCTAACATGCGGAGTCCCCTTGAAACCTCTTGATCGTGTCACCTTGGAGCTGTGCACACAGGCAGATGCCAAAGGGAAGGATGGGAAGCAGAGGGATCCCACGACCCTGGCATCACAGGTAGGGTTTGCAGGATGAGCCCAACCATAAACCAAACCCCAGGGAATTAAACGACTGCAAGGCAAGGAGCGCTGATGCTACACAACATCAGCCACAAATCTCTTCTGCACCTCTGTCAGGAAAGAGCTACCTGGAACTGTGCAGCCAGTTCTTCCCCTGGCTGAAACCCAGGGATATTATCCAGACTACACAGAAATAATCCAAAATAAAGGATGGGATGCACTGACCAAACAGGTTTGATGTAGTAAACACCATTAAGCTTCAAGCTGCTGCACCCAGCAGGGCAAGGAAGGGAATTCTGCCCCTTTACTCTGCTCTCATCAGACTCCACTTGGAGTGCTGTGTGCAGTTCTGGAGCATTCAGCACAAAAAGGACATGGAGCTGTTTGAGCCAGTCCAGAGGAGGCCACTGAGATGCTCAGAGGGTTCCAGCAGCTCTGCTCTGAGGACAGGCTATGAGAGTTGGGGCTCTGCAGCCTGCAGAAGAGAAGGCTTCCAGGAGACCTTGCAGTGGCCTTTCAGTATCTGAAGGGGCCTACAGAAAGGCTGGGGAGGGACTATTGACAAGGTCTTGTAATGACAGGATGAGGAGGAATGAGTTTAAACTGGATGTTAGGAAGAAGTTCTTTACAGTGAGGGTGGTGAGACACTGGCACAGGTTGCCCAGGGAGGTTTTGGCTGCTCCCTCCCTGGAGGTGTTCAAGGCCAGGCTGGATGAGGTCTTGAGCGACCTGTTCTAGTGGGAGCTTTCCCTACCTATGGCAGGGGGTTGGAACTGGATGACCTCTGAGGTCCCTTCCAACCTAAACCACTCCATGATTCTATAGTTTGCACAAGCTCATGAGAGCCTGGGGTTATGGAGCACTTCCCTGCCCTATGTACTTGGGCTGCAGTACTCCATAGCCTCAAAACCTAAGAGACACCATAAATTGCTGCTGGGCTTAAGCCATTTAGGATCCCACAGCTCAGTCAAAGTTATTCTGCTGACCAAGAAGAGCAGAAACCTCTCCTCAGGTTAGCTGGAATGACATCTGTAAGCCAAGATTCCTCAAAGGCATCAGATCCTTTCTGAAATCAGTGGGGTTTAGACATCTTAATAAGCATTTCCAAGGATCTGGACCAAAAATGCCAACCCAAAACTGATGTTAAGTGTCTAGGAAAGTGCACAGAGGTGACTTGGAGACACTCTGCATTTCTGAGAGCCTAAGCAGGGAAATCAGGATTTTGGTCAATTTTACCCACTGCTGGTTATTAACCCAGAGCTCAACTGGTTTAATTGAAGCTCATGGTAAACAGATCTGTCCCCTCCAGTGCTCTACATGGGCACACTCAAAGGCACTCACTTCTGTTTTAGCTGCACTTCCTAACTGACTCTTCTAAATGGTTCCACATGGTGGCTTGAATTTTTTTTTTTTTTTCTCTTCTCCCCTCTCTCTCTCTCTCTCTCTCTCTCTCTTTTTTGAACTAAATCAATTTAAAACCAATTTTCATTACATTGGTGGTTTTGCATGTCCACAAGGCCTGCGGGCCCCCTTGGATTTGAAAACTTGGCCTGAAACGCAGCCCCAGCCGCCAAGCGCCGAATCCCCAAGGGAAACGCAACTGCTGCAGTCTATAGGGGAAGCTGCTGCTGCTTGCCAGGCTGAGAGCACCTTCCCCAGGGCACCAATCCTACACAGCACAGGGGCTAAGCATGGCTGAAACCTGCCTCTAGACATCACTACTGCTCCGTCCCAAGCAGGTGTGGGATTTGGCAGTGGAGAGCTCCAGTTCTGGCTGGTGGAAGTGGCTTGAAGCGTAGCCTATGGGAAGATCAAAACCCTGATCAGCAGCCTCTCTGAAAATGTGTCTTCAAAGCTAGCTGGAAACCTGGCCCAGGGCTGCTGCTTCTTCCAAACCTGGTCCAGGGCTGCTTCTTCTTCCAAACCTGGCCCAGGGCTTTCCCACAGCTCAGCCTTGGTTTGCAAGCTTGGCTGGCGTTAGGTTTCTTGCACCTAGTTTGGGGCTTTGCTGTGAACATTTTGTGGAGGTTGAAGCCCTTGAAGTTAAATGGGCTCTGTTGTTTGGAGCCTGGACCGGCTCTGAACATCCATAAACTCTGCACCCATCTCTTCATATTCCTGTAGAAAGTAGCAGAGGGTGGGATGCTTTCTTTTCATAGAATCAGTCAGGGTTGGAAGGGACCACAGGGATCATCTAGTTCCAACCCCCCTGCCACGGGCAGGGACACCCTACCCTAGGACACAGCCTCATCCAGCCTGGCCTTGAACACTTCCAGGGAAGTGGCCCCAACCACCCCCCTGCTGCTGGGCTTAAGGGAGAGGTGCTTGCTGCATGACTCCAGCAAATCAGATCATCCCAATCAGATGTATGAAGGGATGAGATGAGGACTACTGACTGCTGCATGCTGGAGGGGTTGGACTTATCAAAGTGACCTTTGACACTGCTGAGGAGCCAGGTTTCTTACACAGAATCATAGAATCAGTCAGGGTTGGAAGGGACCACAAGGATCATCTAGTTCCAACCCCCCTGCCATGGGCAGGGACACCCTACCACCACTGTCTGTAGTAAACACACCTCAGAATCCCAGAATGGTGGAAGTTGGGGAAGGGACCTCTGGAGATCATTTAGTCCAGCCCTCCAAGAAGCCTTTCAGAAGCTCCTAGCACTTGGGATGTTTCAAAGCAGAGGCAGCAGGTTTAGAAGAGGCATTTCTCTCAAAGCACACCAGCAGGGTTGAAGGTTTTCTGCCTCCTGGTATGTCTGGGGCTCTGAAGAAAACCAACAATACTTTTGGTCTCCCACCACTGCTGCTTTTAGTAGCTCTCAAACGAGAAAAGAATAGGTTTGTTTACTGTCCAATTGCTGTTCTTTTCCCCCTCCACACCCCCCCCCCCCCCCC
>VWZI01021446.1:177643-188043 GCA_013396835.1 Psilopogon haemacephalus | reverse complement strand
CCCCCCCCCCCAAAAAAAAAAAAATAACCCCTCAAAAATGGTGACCACTCAGAGCAGAGCCAAGCTGGTTCTTGGCAAGAGCTCAGCATGGCTCTTGTTACTGAGGGGAATGTGGTCATGTTGCTATGATAGTGGCCTGGGATTCAGGCCACTCTTCTTGGCTACTCCACCACCTCCCTGGGTAACCTTGGAAAGTCACGTCTCCATGTTCCTCACCATCCTGTGCCTCTTGGCTTTCTAGGCTGCCAGCTTTATGGTCCAAGCTCTGTCTGTCTCTGGCTATTCCAGCTACCACCAGCACTATGAGAACTCGATACACGTTGCTTTCCAGCATCCTTCCCACAGAGCTTCCTTGCAGCTGCTCTGCTTTCAGGAGCAGCAGGGCAGAGATGCGAATTCAGGCATGGGAGTTTCCCCTCCTCCCAACACCAGATTACAAGAGAGGTGTGGAAGTGCTGGAGAGGATCCAGAGGAGGGCAACGAAGCTGGGAAGGGCACAGAGAATAAATCTTATGAGCAGCAATTGAGGGAGCTGGGGATAGTTTGGAAAAGAGGAGGCTGAGGGGAGACCTCTTTTTGCTGTCTACAGCTACCTGAAGGGGACATTGTGGAGAGGCTGCTGCTGGGCTCTGCTCACAGGTAATTGGAGACAGAACAAGGGGGAACAGCCTCAAGCTGAGGCTGGGGAGGTTTACGTTGGACATAAGGGAAAAAATCTTCATGGAGAGAGTGGTCAGAAACTGGAACGAGCTGTAATATAAAGCTTCATGCCTTAACTTCCAGCAGACTGAGTTCTAGCCTGGGTTATTTTAAAGGTGTGTGTGTGTGGGGGGGTGGATACTGCTGAACCACCCACCACAGCTGTGCCAGAGGTGGGACTTTTGCAACAAAGGAGTGAGACTTTTGTCCTCACTGTTTGGCACCAAGGATCTGTAGCTCCAGAAGCCACCACACCACCAAGAGAGTAGCTCCTTCGGGCAGCAGCACGCTCAGTAGCTGCTAACTCTTCTCTCTGGTGTAACAGGAGCCCAAGCAAAGTACCACTGTAGCTGCAGACAAGCAAGCTGTGTTTGCTTCCCTTTCATTTGTCATCAACACAGTGGCCAGCCAAGTTCTCATTCCAGCATCTTACTTGTTGGTAACAACAAACACAGGCAAAAAGAGAAATGCTGCACGGCAGCAGCTGGCAGCAGGGAGGCAGAAGCATAGGTTTGGATAGGTGGAGAGAAAAAAGGCCCAGTATGAAAATCACTGGGGGAAAAGCAGCAATTAAAAAAAAAAAAAAAAAAAAAAGGCAAGAGTTTAAAGATGAAAAAGTAATCTGCTTGAGGTTCTCAGGTTCCCTTTTTCTGCTCTTTGGGATGATGTTGTGTATAAATGCTCTGCCTCCACCGACGTGTGACCAAGTCCAGCTCGACTGGCAGCTCCAACACACACAGAGGGTTTGCAGCTGGTTTTACAGACATGCACCCAATTGTCCTTAGATAGCAACAGCCTTTCTCTTCCCCACCTCTCCTATTCCCTCCAGCCCATAAAAAACCCATGATGAGGGAACTTAGACCCACATCACACCCTCCAGCCCACAAAAAAAATGATGAAGGAACTTAGACGCACATCACATCCAGGACCGCCCTAAGGTTTGTTGACACTCGAGAAGCAAAAGATATTCAGAGAGTAAAGGAAACCAGAGTCACTCTCTCTCTGCAGTTACCAGCTCAGATTTACCTCCTGCCTGGCTGCAGGAGGGGAGAAGAAGGCAGCACAGACATCAGGAGAGTGATGTGTTATCATCAGAGACAGGGCTGCAGCACAGAGGGGTTAGGCAGCTTCACACCTGCACCCAAACCAGTCAGTGTGCCACTGCTTCCACCCTGGTAAGACCTGGGCTAGGCTGGTAAAGCATGAGAAGGAGGGGGCAGTTGCCCAAAGACCCCTCCACTCTCCTCATCCCATATTCCTAGTCTCACTTCTGTGCCCAAATAGGTTCCCATTTGCCATCACAAAAGCTCCTATGGTGAGCAGCTGATGGACCAGGGAGCTCTGGACAGAGGGGAGAGCCAGGATGAAGAAGTCCCTGAGAAAAGAAACTTTTCTACCCAGTGCCTCTATTCAGGAAGGTACTACAAAAGAAGAACACACCACAGGCAGAACCTCTGTGCCTCCCCTGGGGTAGCTGTGCTGTGCCAGATGCTTTGCCAGGCACAGAGAAGGAAAAGAGCAGATGTAGGGATGGCTGCAGCCCCAAAAGAGAGCAAAGGGCACTCCATGGACACAGTCCTGCTGCTTAATGTGTTTATCAAGTATTTTGGGGCCAGAGTAAGAGCAGCTTGTGCAGCGTAAGAACAGAAGAGGGGCTCAGAGTTAGTTGACCACCAAACTCTCAGAATCCCCCTGAGGTGAAGGCTGGAAAGGATCTCTGGAGATCATCCGAACCCTTTGCTAGAGCAGTGGTACCCACAGCAGCTTGCCTGGAATCACAATGGCCAAGTGGAGCTGGAATCTCTGCAGAGGAGACTCCACAACCTCTGTGGGTATCTTTCTCCAGGCCTTTAGCACCTTCACAGGAAAGACTTTTTCCTCCTGTCCAGATGGAACCTCCTGGCTTTCCTGTTTGTGCCCATTGCCTCTTGCCCTGTCATTGGGCACTACCGAAAAGAGTCTGGCTCCATCCTCTTCCCTTCACCCTGTAGCTCTTGCTGAGCATTGATCAGATCCCTTCTGGGGCTGCTTTTCTCCAGACTGAACAGCCCCAGGGCTTTCAGCCTCTCAAGGCTTTACTTGGTCAAAAGGAGACTGAGCAGCCCTCTGCAAGTGGATCCCTTCCCAAGGGCTGCACTCTGGGGCCATTCCAGGTTTGGATCACTGACCTCTTGCTTACAGGGCAGAGAACTGAGGGCAAGGCAGCATCACAACAAATACCTTGGACAGACTGGAAGATCTCTGAAGTACCTTAGTAGCTGCTGAAAGGGAGGAACAGTTTGGAAACCGGAGCAGAGAAATAAAAATCTATTCTAAGGTGAGGCTGGTCTAAATATGCCAAAGGCCTGTCAGCACCATCTGGGCACAAGCCAAACCATCCAAGCAGTAAACAACACTTTTACTACTAATAGCCTCCTAAAGGGCTAATGGAGCACTGTCTCCTCACCTTGCAGGTCTCCATCATCTATTCTGCACCTGAATTACACCAGCACGGTGTGAAGGGTGCTGAAGCTCTGCCCTGACCAGGCTTGGCTGCCTGCTCTTGAAGATCACAGGCTCACAGGATGTTGTGTTGGAAGGGACCCAAAGAGATCATCCAGTCCAACCCCCCTGCCACAGCAGGACCAGACAATTTAGCTCAGGTCACACAGGAACGCATCCAGACAGGTCATGAAAGGCTCCAGAGAAGGAGACTTCACAACCTCTCTGGGCAGCCTGTGCCAGTGCAAGAAGTCCTCTCTTATGTTGAGCTGGAACCTCCTGTGCTGCAGCTTCCATCCATTGCTCCTACTTCTGTCTCAGAGAGCAAGTGAGCAGAGCTTGTCCCCTCCTCCTGACCAGCCCTCAGATAAACATTTATCAAATCCCCTCTCAGTCTTCTCTTCTCCAGACTAAGCAGCCCCAGGTCCCTCAGCCTCTCCTCATCAGGCAGTGCTCCAGTCCCCTCATCATCCTTGTAGCCCTCCACTGGACCCTCTCCAGCAGATTCCTGTCCCTCTTAAACTGGGCAGCTCAAAACTGAAGGCAGCACTCAAGATGGGGTCTCAGCAGGGCAGAGTAGAGGAGGAGGAGAACCTCCTTTGATAAGACCTGCAAAACCCAGCTAAGGCTCACACTCCAAGATGGTCAACTGGTGGTTGGACTCAACGATCATAAAGGTCTTTTCCAACCCAAACCATGAAAACTCTCATTTCCCAACACGAGGGCGTTTCACAAGCAGACTTAGTGCCTCAGAGCACCTCGAGCAGGGGAAGGAAGAGGAAATAGAACCACAGAAGCACACAGAAGCCAATACAATCAACCCCAGGGTTAGGGAATCCCTCCTCGCACATATACACGTGCATACACACACACATATATATATATATATATATATATACCTATCTCCACATTAGTCACTGCTATGGCAACTGGGACAACAAAGATATCCTTTTAAGAGCCCTGTGGTGAGGAGGAAAAATATTTTGCTATATATATCATTGCCTATTGACGTCACCAAATAATTTGAAATAAACTAACCTTTAAGTGTGGATGGCGCCGGGGCCCCGCTTCTCCCTCTGTAGATGCTGCAGTCATGTTCACGTCACAATGAGCATCTGTTACCTTTCGTGGAAAAAAGGTCACCCAAGAGAGCTGAGCTACAGACTTTCCTAGCCAAACCCTCACCCAAGCAACACAAAAAACCTCCCTCTTCCTAAAAGCTCTGCTGCTGCTCCTGCTGCGTCCTCTCACCCAGGCACAGGCAGGGCCGGTGCTGACATCAGAAGGAAATTGCCCCAATTTGGGTAATTAGGGAAAATGAAGAACCTGAGGTCAGCTGTGAGTGTTAATTCTGCTTGAGCATCTGAAGAGTTTGCAAGGGGGGGTGGGGGAGAAAAAAAAAAAAAGGCAAGCTGAGGGAGCTGAGTTGGGGGCTGAGCTGTAAAAAAACAAAACATTCCATCTGAAAGCGATTTTAGGAAGTTTGTTTCCACGGCCAAGAGCCTGCAGATCAGAGAGGGCATCCCAGCCTCTGGGTTTGGCTCACACTGTGCCCAAAGGGCCCACAACAGGACTCACTCTGTGTGCCCCAAGGTCATCAGTGCAATTATTTTGGGTAATAGCACTCACAAATAAGCTGCTGCTCTGCACCCAAGAATTAGAGATGCATGGAGTGAAGAGGCAGAGGGGAAGGTAGAGCCAGCAAGTGTGTGTGTGTGTGTGTGTGCAGCCCAGACAGCCAATGGTGTGCTGGGCTGCAGTAAGAGCAGTGTGGCCAGCAGGGCAAGGGAGGGGATTTGCTCTGCTCTGCTCTGTTCTCATCAGACCCCACCTGGAGTACTCGATACAGTCCTGGAACCCCCAACACAAGCAGGACATGGAACTGTTGGAGCCAGTCCAGAGGAGGCCACCAAGATGCTCAGAGGGCTGCAGCAGCTCTATGTGGACAAGCTACAAGAGTTGGGGCTCTGCAGCCTGAAGAAGGCTTCAAGGAGACTTTGGAGTGGCCTTTCAGTATCTGAAGGGAGTTGCAGGAGGGGTGGGGAGAGACTATTGACAAGGTCTTGTAATGACAGGGTGAGGATTTTAAACTGGGTTTACACTGCAAGAGGGGAGATTGAAACTGGATGTTAGGAGGAAGTTCTTCACAGTGAGGGTGGTGAGACACTGGAATGGGTTGCTCAGGGAGGTTGTGGCTGCTCCCTCCCTGGAGGTGTTCAAAGCCAGGCTAGATGAGGCCTTGAGCGACCTTTTCTAGTGGGAGGTGTCCCTACCTGTGGCAGGGGGTTGGAACTAGATGAGCTTTAAGGTCCCTTCCAACCTAAACCATTCTATGATTCTACTAGAGTCCATGCCATAGAATCAGAATGGGTTGGAAGGGACCTCAAAAATCATCTTGTTCATCTTCCAGCACAAACAATGCAGTGGAGTATTAGATCCTCATGGGAGCTGGCTGGATGTTGGTAATGGTTCACAAATGCAATGCACAGGGACAGCTTTGTCATGGGACAGCTCTGCAGTGCCTTTCCCAGTGCCTAGAATCAACACATGCAGCATCTCCCAGTGGGAAGAGGGAAAAAACCAAAACAAACTAACCAAACTCAAATTGCTGTGCTCCTACCTAAAAGTTATCTACTTGACTGTCTTTGGGAAGATCCAGGAGAGGTTTCTCAAATCACTTTTGGCTCTGTGTGGCTTTGAGATGGCTTGAAGGATGCTGATCCACCTGCAGGTCCTAATAGAGAATAGAATGATAGAATGCAACAGGTTGGAAAGGACCCTCAAAGGTCATCCTCTCCAAATCCCCCAGCAGGGACTTAGAATCAGCCAGGTTGGAAGAGACCTCCAAGATGGTCCAGTCCAACCTATCACCCAGCCCTATCCAATGGCACTAAGTCACCCATCCAGGCTTTTCTTGAACACCTTCAGGGATGGGGACTCTACCACCTCCCTGGGCAGCCCATCCCAATGCCAATCACTCTCTCTGTGAAGAACTTCCTCCTAACATCCAACCTATACCTCCCCTGGCACAACTTGAAACTGTGTCCCCTCGTTCTGTTGCTCAGAGACCTTGAACACCTCCAAGGATGGGGCTTCAACTACCTTCCTGGACAACTCATTCCAGCATTCCACCACCCTAACATCTAATCTAAATCTCCCCTTCTGCAGTCTCAAACCATTGCCCCTCACCCTATCACCACAAGCCCTTCTAAACAGTGCCTCCCCCAGCCTTTCTGCAGGTCCCCTTTCAGATACTGAAATACCAGAGCCCTGCAGAGTGGGTTGGGATGCTCTCAAAGCACGAGGTGTGCCATACTTCTCTCCAAAGCAGCATGGATCTTTTGAAGCAGCAGAATTTATTAGAGGTTTGTTGATGGCAGAGCTCTCTTACTCAATATGGTGGGCTTGAACAGATATAGCAAAGGCAGTGAGTCACTTGAGCACTGTGGGCACCTACATGCTATTAAGTCATCTGCAATCCCATGGTGAACTCATTTGCAATGTGCTATTACATAGCCACTTGATGTCTTGTGGGTTTGGGTCTGTTCCCCTCCTCATTTGCCTTTTATTTTTATTTTTTTTTTTTTCCTCTTGGGTAAGCCAAGCTGCAGCCTACAAAGAAGAGTTAGCAAATTCAGGCAGGTTTGAATCACTCTTAGGTAGGAGAATCAGCAACCCCGTATGTTTTTTTAGAGCTTCAGAAATTTGCCTTCTCCCATCTTCTCCCAGGTCAGCTGTTTTCCCCAAAGCTGTGGAACTGCTGCAACCCTCACCCCTCCTGTCAAAGCCTCCCTCTAAGCACAAAGGGTTAGGAAGTCTGAGCTACTCCTGGGCTGTTGAGGAGCAGTGACAGTCATGGTGCTTCAGCACAAGAAGAACGTGGAACTGTTTGAGCCAGTTCAGAGGCCACAAAGATGCTCAGAGGGCTGCAGCAGCTCTGCTATGAGGACAGGCGAAGAGAGCAGCCTGGAGAAGAGAAGGCTTTGAAGAGACCTTGGAGTGGCCTTCCAGGATCTGAAGGGGCCTGCAGGAAGGCTGGGAAGTGACTATTGACAAGGTCTTATAATGACAGGAGAAGGAGGAATGGGTTTAAACTGGTAGAGTTTGAAACTGGATGTTAGGAAGTTCTTTGCAGTGAGGGTGGTGAGACACTGGCACAGGATGCCCAGAGAGGTTGTGGCTGCTCCCTCCCTGGAGGTGTTCAAGGCCAGGCTGGATGAGGCCATGAGCAACCTGTTCTAGTGGGAGGTGTCCCTACCTATGGTACAGGGGGGTTGGAACTGGCTGATCTCTGAGTTTCCTTCCAACCTAAACCCTTCTATGATTCTATGATTTATAAGGCATGGGTAAAGCTCTGCAAAACCAGGTCCTCCCTGGCTATAAATTGTCATAGTTCCATACAAATGATCTGGGCAATGATACCATGGTTGGCAGGCAGGCAGGCAGGCAGGCTTTAGAAGGTAACAACTATACCCCAGGGCAATGGCAGCTAACACTGGCTGTGGGTCTGGCCCTTCAGCTGTGCTGGTGGTATCAGCTTATGGGAACATATTTGCAGCTCTGGTAACCCTGGAAAAAAGGACATTTCCATGGGGTTTGATGAGAAGCAAAACGTTTGATGCTTTGGGCTCAGATTTTCTGCTGCCTTCCACGAGAAGCAAAGGGCAGCGTTTCACGCACGCCCTCCTCTCCTTTCCCCCCTTCCCTTTTTTTGGGGGCAAACCTAGGAAAATCTGTTATCAGTGGAATTCCAGGACTTGCCCTTTAATGCAAAACACCAAAACCACCAGAAATAACATTCTCCTGGGGAAAAAAAAAAAAAAAAAAAAAAAAAAAAAAGCAAAATTTCATTTTGCCCTAAGCCAAAACTGCAGGCTGATTGCTATTCGTCGCTCTGTTCCCCTCCAGTGTGTTCCACACATCTCCAAAAGCCTTTACCACAGCACTCAAAGCTCAAGGAGTAGCTGGATGGAGCCACTCCTTCCAAAAGAGATATTCCTCACATCTGTGCTCAGCAACATCCTTCTCCAGAAGAGGCTGGACAGCTCTTCTTTGTTGAAGCTTTAGCACATCCATCCAGGAGCCTGGGCATAGAATCATAGAATGGTCTAGGTTGGAAGGGACCTCTGAAGGTCACCTAGTCCAACCTTCCCCCCACCTGCAGTCAGCAGGGACATCCTCCACTAAATCTGGTTGCCTAGAGCCCTGTTGAGCCTTACCTTGAATATTTCCCAGGATAAAGGTTCAACTACCTTCCAGAACCTTTAGCACATCCATCCAGGAGTCTTGGGTATAGAATCATAGAATGGTCTAGGTTGGAAGGGACCTCTGAAGATCACCTAGTCCAACTCCCCCCAACCCCCCGCAGTTAGAAGGGACATCCTCCACTAGATCTGGTGGCTTCTAAAGACCTTGGGAAAAACCAGAATGCAATCAGCTGCTTCTCAAGCTGCGCCAGGAGAGGTTCAGGCTGGATGTTGGTAAGAAGTTCTTAGCAGAAAGAGTGAATGGCATTGGAATGGGCTACCTGGGGAGGTGGTGGAGTCATCATCCCTGGAGGAGGCTGGATGAGGCACTTGGTGCCATGGTTTAGCTGATTAGATGGTGTTAGGTGGTAGATTGGACTTGATGATCTCAAAGGTCTTTCCCAACCTGACTGATTCTCTGATTCTTCATCCTGGCTGTAGCAAACTTCAAAGGACATTATGGTTTTCTCCATCAGCCTCCAGCAGCTTTTCTTTGTCCCTCTTTTCCTCTACTCCAACACTTCTAGAATGAGAACAGGAGTATCTCCCTTCCTTTAAGGAGATCAGATTAATTAAGGTTCTTTTCCCCACATCTTGTCTCATTCCCCCCCTCTGCCAAAGGTTTCCTACAGAATCACAGAAACATTCCATTTGGGGAAAAAAAAAAAACCCAGGATCATCAAGTCCACACATTATCCCTGCTCTACAAAGTTCACCCTTAAACCATACAGGACTCACTGCCAGCTTGAACCCCAAGGAAGGGCCATGCAGAGCTTTATAGGCATGTCCTAGATCATCATTAGCTACCCGAGGCAGGTCTGTAGGTGCTCCCTGCTCACCACCTGGCTGCAACAAACAGCACAGGTATGTGTGCTCTGCATGACAGGACACCACCAAGGTCCAGCCTACCCAGACTTTGTTACCTCCCCACAGCACTGCACCCTCTTGCTACCCTCTGGGCCCTCAAACATCCATTATGGGACCAGAGATCTTCTGCAGTGCTCAGCACCAGCTGAGGACAGATCTCTGCGTGGCTTTGCTCCCTTCTCCCTGTGTTTATTCCTAAGCCAACCCAAACACTCTTCATGCTGGCCAGCGAGTCACCCATGACATGGGACCCTTATTTTTGAGCTGGGGGGTGAACTGAAGACACGAGCCTGCCAGATCATCTGTAGAGCATGCTGGTGGCAGATGGTATATAAACAGTTGTTTTCTTATTACTCAAGAAGGGGAAACAGTTGGGAAAGCAAAAGTTTCTCCTTTTTTTTTTAAAAATCTTTTTTTTTTTTCCCTCAAAAATTTAAGTTAATGAATGAAAAAAAAAAAAAACAAAACAACAAAAAAACCCCAACAAACCCCCAAACAACAAACTTCCGAAATTCTTCTTGACAAACAGAATTTTGCCCTTAAAAAAAAAATAAAAATGAGTTAAAAAAATTAAAAATAAAATAAAAAGAAGGACTTGGCAGGGCCAAAGGCTGCTATGTTTCATTAGGACAAGATGATGGTATGGCAGGAATGCAGGACAGAGGGGTGCAGATGTGTGAAAGTAGTTAGGAAAAGACACCCAGGGATTAGAGGAGTGCCTGTTCCCAAAATGGGTTGAGCTGAGGTAAAGGAAAACCTTTGGGATAGGAAGATAGTAAAACCCTCCCTCCCCCCTGCTCCTTTTATAGTGGATATAAACAGCTTTACAGTGTTTCCACCAAACAGAAGAAGAAAAAAAAAAACCCCAAAACTCAGAAGGTTTCTGCAACAGACACATGTTCCCCATTAATTAGGAGGGCTGCTGTTCACAACACGTTGCGCCAGAGCTGCCAAGAACTGACAGACCAAGGACAGGGAAGCCCACAGAGGAGGCTCTGCTGCCTCCCAGGGGGGCCAGCAGCCCAGCCACTGCCCCAGTCCCAGCTCCATACCCAGACAGCACCCCATTACAGCTCTCTGCCCAGCCAGCACTCCAGCTCCACACCC
>VWZI01021446.1:120089-150076 GCA_013396835.1 Psilopogon haemacephalus | reverse complement strand
ACCACAAAAAAAAAAAAAAAAACCAAACAAAAAACAACCTAAACCCAACAAGCAAAAGCCCCAAACAAAAAACAGCTTTTGCAATGTTACTTTTAATTTCTGAAAGCAGAGCAGGGCCATCAGCTCCACAATGCCTTTGGAAGGGTGGTTTATCACTCTGGTGATGGGTGAAAGGGCAGGAAGCAGANCCCCCCAGCCAAAGCGTGACATCTCTTATGAAAACAGGCAAACAGACTTCTCCAAACTGCTTCCCTGCTCCCCTCTGCCAGAGGGACCAGCCTGAGCTTTTAGCATAAAAACAGATCTACCCCTGCCATCCAGACCATGTGCATGCAGGATGTTAGGGGTTAGAAAGGACCTCCAGAGCAGGACCATACAATCTAGCTCAGGTCACACAGGAACACATCCAGACAGGCCTGGAAAGGCTCCAGACAAGGAGACTCCACAACCTCTCTGGGCTCAGAGACCCTTCCAATAAAGAAGTTCTTCCTCCGTGTTGAGGTGGAACTTCCTGTGCTGCAACCTCCACCCATTACTCCTTGTCCCATCCCATCCCAGAGCACAACTGAGAAGACTTTGCCCCCTCCCTCTATGACCCCCCCAGCTCTCAGACATTTATGGACATTGATTAAAGAATCACAGCATCTGTTGGCAGGGTGGAAACAAGGAGGAAGGGAGGAAAATGTCATACCTAAGATTAGGTTGGCTGGAGATTTCTGGAGGAAACCTTCCGCAGGAAGAGAATCAAGTCTTTGATGAGATGAGTTGTGCCAGCTCTCCTCACTGCCTGAAAATGAAGATTTAATTGCTGGCAAAACTTCTCCAGTCGTTCATATCACCTAGGCACCAAGTTTCTTCCTTATCTCTCTTCCACAGAGCCAACGTTCCCTTGAAGAAGAAATCTCCCAGGCCAGCCCTCCTCTCTATGTATCTCTAGGAAAGATTCTGGTGCTTCAGAGCATCAGCCTCTGCTGTCCTTCCTCTGGTTTCAACTTTTCATGGGAAAAAAACCAACCAACCAACCAAACAAACAAAAAAAGCCACACCAAAAAACCAACTTTCTGGAGTTTGCTTTGGAGCACCTTACAGAAGCTCGACTCAGAAAGCATCCAAAACCCTTCGGAAGACTTGACTAAAAGGAAACCAAGTTCTGAGAAGCACTTTTGTGACTGGGGTTGGTGTTTCAGCCCTTGCAAAGGTTTGTTGCTTATGTAAAAATATCACCCTCCTTCAAGGGGTAGGTTTAATTAAAACTGCTGTTTGCAGCAGGAATAGTTTGGGATTGTCCACTGAAGGCCAGGCTCTTAAAGAAGTCATCCATCTCTTACTTGTTTTTGGAGGGCCATGAGGATGATCAGTGGGCTGGAACTCTTCTCCTGTGGAGATAGGCGGAGAGAGTTGGGGTTGCTCAGTCTGGAGAAGACTCCAAGGAGACGTTATTGTGGCCTTCCAGTGTCTGAGTTGGGCTGCAAGAAAGCTGGGGAGGGATTTTTTAGGGCTCCAGGTAGTGATAGGACTGGGGGGGAATGGAGTAAAACTGGAAGTGGGGAGATTCAGGCTGGATGTTAGGAAAAATGAAGTGAGGACAGGCTGAAAGAGTTGGGACTGTTCAGTTTGGAGAAGAGAAGGCTCCATGGTGACCTTATTGCAGCCTTCCAGTATCTGAAGGAGGCCTACAGAAAAGCTGGGGAGGGACTTTTTAGGCTCTCAGGTAGTGACAGGACTAGGGGGAATGGAGCAAAGCTGGAGGTTGGGAGATTCAGACTGGATGTGAGGAGGAAGTTCTTCAGCATGAGAGTGGTGAGAGCCTGGAATGGGTTGCCCAGGGAGGTGGTGGAAGCCTCATCCCTGAAGGTGTTTGCAGCCAGGCTGGCAGAGGCTGAGGGCAGCCTGATCTAGGGTAGGGTGTCCCTGGGCATGACAAGGGGGTTGGATCTGGATGATCCTCGTAGTCCCTTCCAACTCTGACTGATTCTATGGTTCTAAGTTCTTCCCCATAAGGGTGGTGAAACCCTGGAACAGGTTGCCCAGAGAAGTCAGGGAAGCCTCATCCCTGGATTTTTTTTAAGGCCAGGCTGGATGTGGCTCTGAGCAACCTGATCTAGTGTGAAGTGTCCCTGCCCATGGCAGGGGGGTTGGAACTAGATGCTCCTTGAGGTCCCTTCCAGCCCTGACAATTCTGTGATTCTAACCATTCACCAAGTGCTCTGTGAACCTCCCTGAAAACCCTTTACATTTGAGGAATTCTCCAACTTGTGTTGAGACAAAGTCAGCATTTAGAGTCACTCTGGGCCAGCAGAAGTTCTTGCAGGCACTGCTGGTTTGTTGGTTTTTTTTTTTTTTTTTCCTTAGAAAACATAACACATGAGGAATTTAAACAAAGGTGATGTATCAGCAGATGACTCTCAGACAGTGTGAGCTCATCACCCAGCCACTCCACATGTGGGAAGAAGAATGAAGTTTGTTGCCCTTTAGCAACGGAGCAAGAGAGCAGACAATAGTTAAAGTACCCACATCATTTGAAACACAAATGCATCTTCTCAAACCTGCCACCTCACTTCCTTCCCCACTCCGGAGAAGACAGAAATGGACCATCTGGCATCTAATAAAAGTCCTGTGAGGCAAAAGGAGGGATGTAGACAATTACTGCTGTGTTAGGCGTGGAAGCAAATACTCATGGGCTAATTTCTGAAGCGTTAACTGCAGGACAGCATCATCAGCATCATCCTAAGGTCAGTTACAATCTGGGCAAGCAAGATGTTTGCAGGGATACAAAGCTTTGCTGGGGTTGCTAAAGGTGTAGGCCAGCCCCACAACACACCTTCCAGCTTCCTTACCTCTGGAGCCTTGGCAAGCAGACAATGGCTACCATACCACATTGCTCCTACTCTCCTGCAGCACACCAGAGGAGAACAACTCACAGGCAGCACAACACAGAGCAGCGTTGACAACTCTCAAGCTGGACCAGGCTGGGCAGAATTAAACCTGAAGTCTTTTGGGCACTAGGCAAGATGAAGAGATGGCAGAACCCCAGCATGGTGGGGGTTGGAAGGGAGCTCTGGAGATCATTTAGGCCAAACAAACCCCCTGCTAAAGCAGGGGGATCCACAGCAGCTCACCCAGGATCACAATGGCCAGGTGGGGTTGGAATCTCTCCAGAGAAGACTCCACAACCTCTTTGGGCAGCCTGCTCCAGGGCTTCAGCACCCTCACACTAATGTTTTTCCTTATATTCAGGTGGAACCTCCTGGTTCTGGTTGTGCCCATTGCCCCGTGTCTCTGGGCACTACTGAAAAGAGTCTGGCCCCATTCTCTTGCCCCCCACCCTTTAGCTCTTGCTGACCAGCTCCCCTCTCAGGCTGCCCCTTTCCAGGCCCAACAGCCCCAGGTTTCTCAGCCTTTCCTCCTCACAGAGATGCTCAAGTCCTTGCCCTTTCTGCATTTCTCCCTGGAAAACCGAACCAGCGAAAGGATTCTCATCCCAGCACAGGCTGCACCTACAAAGGCTTTTCCTGGCACAGCCGAGCCGGTGGCCTGCGGCTCCCTGCTGCACATCAACTCACCTAACGAGGCGAGAGAACCTCTGGAGCGCAGACCTGGCTGCGCTTCAGCCCCAAAGCAGACGTGAGCAGGCAGCTGAGCACCTACGTTCGCTTCCTGCTTGTTTTCCACAAGCCTCTCCCCAGACAGGGCTCTGACCCAATTCCCACCGAAGCCCACAGAGGCGGCCGAGCAGCTTCAGGAGCTGGATGGCACCCAGCGCCCGCCCGAGCGCAGCGCCAGCCCCCAGCCCACCAGGACCTCCGCATTCCCCCCCAGCTTAGCAGGATGAGCAGCGCCAGCCCTGGCCGCAAGCACAGCTGCTGAAATCCGCTGTCACCGCTCGGGCAGGGCGTGATTGCCACCGTCGCCTGGCACCCTGACCCCACGACCTTCCCTCCCAGCCAGCTGCAAGAGCCTGCCGCATCTTGTGCCCACATTTGCTTTCCTAAGCCAGCCCTCGAGGGGGCTTCTTCTGGCACAGCTGATGCTGCTGGTGAACAGCTCCCTTTGGCTTCCATGTTTACATCCTTGTGGTTGTTAATTTGAGAGAAGCCTTTTATTTTAGACAAACCTCCCCCCCGCTTCAACCCCCTTCCTCCCCAACTCCCTCTGCAGGGGAGGGGGGGAAAAATGTGACCTTTAAGATTGTTTATAGCAATCAACAAGAAGGCCTCGTGCTGCCAGATTCCAAGAAACACGAGACCGTCTTGGAGCTGGGAAGAGGGAGGGGAGCATTGGGTGAGGAGCGGGAGCAATCCAGGTCAGGAGTTCACAGACAGGATAAAGCAGAAGGCATGGAGAGCAGGCAGGCTGGCAGAGAAGGTCCTCTCCATTCAGAGAGGCAAGCTGAGCGCTGGCAACTCCAGCAACGACTCGTGGCAGAGCGGCGCCTGCGGAGCCTGCAGGCACTGACTGGGAGAAACAACCTGGTTGGGGTGGCCTTGGAGGATAAGGGTGGGGACTCCCTCCTTGTGAACCCCTCACAGCCATGCAGCACGCCACTGAGGGCTGAGAGATAGAACCCCAGAACTGTTTCCACTGGAAAAGAACTCTCAATCAAGTCCAACCATCGACTCAACACCACCATGGCCACTAAACCACGTCCTGAAGTGCCAGGGCCACATGTTTCTTAAGCACCTCCATGGATGGTGACTCCACCACCTCCCTGGGCAGCCTGTTGCAATGCCTGACCACTCCTTCACTGAAGAAGCTTCTCCTCATGTCCAACCTAAGCTTCCCTTGGTGCAATCTGAAGCCATTAATGAGGGACAAGAAGTTATTGCAGTCCACTTTTGCATTTTGGCACCTGCTGGCATCAGTAAAGTGGTTTGACATGACAAAGATGAAAGCTGGATAAGGACTCTTTAGGATGTCAGGCAGGGATAGGACTGTGGGGGAATGGAACAAAGCTAAAAATGAGTAGATTCAGACTGGATGTTAAGAAGAACTCCTTCACCATGAGGGTGGTGAGACCCTGGAACAGGTTGCCCAGGGAGGTGGTGGAAGCCTCATCCCTGGAGATCTTTAAGGCCAGGCTGGATGAGGCTCTGGACAGCCTGATCTAGTGTGAGGTGTGCCTGCCCATGGCAGGGGTGTTGGAACTAGATGATCCTTGTGGTCCCTTCCAACTCTGGCTGATTCTATGATTCTATGAAGATATTTTCCCTACTGGTGAACACAAAAATAAATATAAAAGTGACCAGAGAAGCATGCAAGTGCAGGAATTTCTGTTCATTGCCAGCATCAACCTTCCACTGAGTAGCCCCACACAGTTTTTCCTACCACCATACTGAGACAAAGGACCAAAGGTTGTGGCTTCAGGGATCCAAACTCCAATGTCATGATAGGCAGAGGAAGTGCTGGCAGCTCAGGACTGGCATGAAGCGTTCCTGGAGGTGTTTAAAAGATGAGGATCTTAGGGACATGGAGTTGTGTACAGGGAAATGCTCTCAATGATCTTAAGGTCATTTCCAGCCAGGCAATTCCATGATCCTGTGAATCACAGAATCATTCAGGTTGGAAAAGACCCTTGGGATCATCCAGTCCAACCCTTAACCCTACTCTGCAAAGGTCACCCCTAAACCATATCCCCAGGCAGCACATCTAAACGACCTTTAAACACATCCAGGGTTGGTGACTCAACCACTTTCCTGGGCAGCCTGTTCCAAGGTCTGATTAAACCCACGGGCGCACGAAACGCCAGTGCCAAGAGCTGGCAGGATTTGCTTTAACTTCAAAGCTGGCACCACTGCCATCTCAGTAAGCTCAAGACTGAGGCATTGAGGGCAGGAAGGGTGAAGGATCAATGAAAACCACGCAAGGATAAATGGGGTGGGACTGACAGAGATGCTGTGATACAGCACACCACCGTCGGGCAGCCAGCCCAGCTCCAGGCAGGGTTTCCAGGACAGAGGTATGCTTCTTGCTTTGAGTCCTCTCCCTAAACAACACATCAGAGCGGATGTCAAATTCAGCCTTGAGGTATCTGGCACCGAGTCAGGAGCCTGACAACCTCAGTCCCTTTGTTGTGGTGGAAGCTCTCTCTGAATCTATACAGCTACAATTACTGGGCCCTGCCTTGTTCTCGTTTGCACTTATCTCCTCCACTGCCTTACACAACATAACCAGAGGAGGCATTTGGCCCTCTGCATTGCTTCTCTTTCTTGTGTTGTCTGCCCAGATAGGTTATTTATGCCCCGTCCCATCCATCTGTTCCTTTACTAATAAACCTCAGAAAAGATTTTTAATTCATAGCTGTGCTCTTTGGACACTCAATGTCACCGCTCCTCTGGTAGCACTCCAGGATGGGCTAAGACTGCGGAGGAGCTGTTAACTGACAATTGGTGACTGCAACACATGGGCTGAGGTTTCTGCCTTCCCATTCTTGAGGCTGCAGAAATGATACTTCCACAACCACACTGATGCTGCCCTGGCCAAGTTCTCAGCTCAGGGCACACAGATTCACAGATTGCATTGGGTTGGAAGGGACCCTCCAAGGGCATCTTGGCCATCACCCCCTGCAGTCCACAGGGACATCTCCAACTAGATCAGGCTGCCCAGGGTCATGTTGAGTCTAATCTTGAATATCTGCAGGGTCAAGGCCTCAACCATATCCCTGGGCAACCTGTTCCAATGTCTCACCCCTCTCATTGTGAAGAACTTTGTCCTGATGTCCAGCCTAAGTCTGGACAGCCTGGGCAGCCTGTTCCAATGTCTGACTAAACCCACAGGTGCAAGAAACACCAGTGCCAAGAGCTGGCAGGATTTGCTTTAACTTCAAAGGTGGCACCACCACCATCTCAGTTTCAAACTGCTCCAGCTTCAAACTATTTTCCCTCATCCTATCACTACAGGATCTTCTAAGCAGTCCCACCCCAGCCTTCCTGTGGGCCCACTTCATATTAAGACATAGCTCTAAGGTCTCCCTGGAAGCTTCTCTTCTCCAGGCTGAACAGCCTCAATTATTTCAGCCTGGATTTTAAGCCACCACATGGATTTCTCACCCATACCTTCTCAGCAGCACAGGACATGCTGTGAAGGAGAAAAGCAGGTGGATATCACAGCTGGCCACACAGACATCAGAAGCCATTCACTTTTTAAAGACATTTTAGTTGTTCTGGTGTTTTGTTCTGGTTTCCTCTCCACTTTGTTTAAGGAATGTGACCACTCAGATGTTTCTGCTGGGCAATGCAGGGCTTTGACAGCATCTTGGACCTGTGTGCTAGGACGCCCACACCGTGCAAGCCCTGCCTAGCTGCACTGCTGCTGGAGTGGTCCTCACTCTCCTTGTTTCACCAAGCTACCAATAGCCTGCTTATGCATGTAATATCTCTAGGCTAAGGGCAGTCAGGTCCCTTCTGGTGCTTGTGTCCACTCACCTGCCAACATGCTGCCTGCAATCTGAGCCACCTTCCTGCTTCATCCCTATGTTGCCTCAGCAATGAAAGAGAGCAAGCTGGCCCACCAGAGCCAGCAGCTGCTTGCTCTTGCCTGGGTCCTGTTTCCAATATAAGTGCTCGGTTTAGGTTATTGTTTCTCCTTTTTGCTCCTCATTCATTCGAGCATTCCATCGTGCCATGCAATTGGAGTTATTCAACTCAAAGATAAAAAGGAATCATGAAAACTCTTAAAGGCCAAGCAGGGTTGCTCATCGACACGGACTCCCTGTCCTGGGTTACATGACTTAGGGAATAGGAGCTCCTCTGAGAAATTATTCTCCATTCAGATCCCCAGGAAATGTCTCCTGATTGGATACAAATGAGAGAAATGAAATGCAGATGACTCCCTTCTTGGCTATAGCTCCAAGGAGGCCCCTGCAACATGAGTATCTCTGGTCAGCTGCCTTCTGCTTTCTGCCAGCTCCTGTGTTGCTCTTACCTAACTCAGGTCTGCAAGCATCATCTCTGCTTCCCCTGGCCAAGATCACAGAGTCAACCAGGTTGGAAAAGACCTTCAAGATCATGGAGTCCAACCTATCACCCAACATCTGGTTAGAATTGACACAGCTCTGATCAAGCTGACCTAGTGGAGGATGTCCCTGCAGACTGCAGGGGGATTGGGCCTTTGGAGGTCCCTTCCAACCCAACCCATTCTATGGGTCTAATTAACTAAACCACGGCACTAAGTGCCTCATCCAGCCTCATTTTAAACACCTCCAGGGATGGTGAATCCACCACCTCCTCAGGCAGCCCATTCCAATGCCAATCACTCTTGCTGGGAAGAATTTCTGCCTAACATCCAGCCTGAACCTGCCCTGGTGCAGCTTGAGGCTGTGTCCTCTTGTTCTGTTGCTGGTTGTCTGGGAGAAGAGCCCAACCCCACCTGGCTACAACCTCCTTTCAGGTAGCTGTAGAGAACAATAAGGTCTCCCCTAAGCCTCCTCTTCTCCAGGCTGAACAACCCCAAGTTGGGCACCAAAGGAAAGCAGGCAGCTCTTTCTGGTGTGCAAATTCTAATTCAGTGGAAAAAAACCCAAACAAAAAACAACAAAACAAGAACAAAATCAATCATAGAATAAGTCAAGGTTGGAAGGGACGACAAGGATCATCCAGTTCCAACCCCCCTGCCATGGGCAGGGACACCCTACCCTAGATTAGGCTGGACAGAGCCAGAATCAGTCAGGGTTGGAAGGGACCACAAGGATCAGCCAGTTCCAACCCCCCTGCCATGCCCAGGGACACCCTACCCTAGATTAGGCAGCCCAAAGCCTCTGCCAGCCTGGCTGCAAACACTTCCAGGGATGTGGCCCCAACCACCCCCCTGGGCAACCCATTCCAGGCTCTCACCACTCTCATGCTGCAGAACTTCCTCCTCACCTCCAATCTGAATCTCCCCACCTCCAGCTTTGCTCCATTCCCCTCCTAGTCCTGTCACTACCTGAACCAAAACCAAACAACAAACAGCCTCAAACCCTTTTGAAATTCACAGTAGCCAAGTTCCAGGAGTCAGCTCATGCCTCCAAATGAAAATGCAGATTCAGCCTGCCTGCTTATTGCCAAACTCCCTGTGCACAGAGCTTCCCGTTTGCTGGCACCAGCTCTTCGGAAGTGCCTGTGAAGTAAGAAACATCAGGCACAGAGATTTAGCTGGAACTCAGCAGCTGTCTCGTGAAGGGCCACTTCTGCTTCTCTTGCTATTTTGACTTTGCTCATAGCATTGGAAAGTCAAAAAGGAAACGACGTAAAAGGAAAGAACACTCAAAAAAAAAAAAAAAAAAAAAAAAAAAAAAAAAAAAAAGGGAAAAAGCAAACAAAAAAAAAAAAACCACCAAAAAATCATCCACTGAAAGCCCAACAAAAGCAGACATTGACACAGCAAAAAAAAACCAGGTTCCTCCTTCTTCCCCTCAAGATACCAAACTCAAAAGCCTGCTCTTACTGTTTTGAGACGAGCATTCAATGGAAAATTCTTGTTTCCATTCCATGATGCTTGTCTGTCATGTCATGAGACAGCAGGAACCACACTCTCCCCCGCCCCCAGAAGAGGAAAGATTGTGACAGAGAGTCAGAGAACAACAGAAACATCCAGGTTGGCAAAGCCCCTCAGGACCACCAAGTCTAACCATTAACCCTGCTCTACAAGACCCACCTTAAACTGTATCACTCACACCACATCTGTGTCTCAGGAAGGGCTAGCAGAAGCTGACAGTGTCCCAGCTAGGCACACATCCATGAGGAGAAAATCATGTGAATGCACTAAGTGCAGATGACTCCAAGGATTTTTGCATGGCAATAAGAAGGTGGCAGGGATGGCAAAGCCCCTGGGTGCTGCATGAATACAGAGGTCACAGAATCACAGAAACATCCAGGTTGGCAAAGCCCATCAGGATCACCAAGTCTAACCATTAACCCTGCTCTAGAAGACCCAACTTAAACCATTTATCACTCACACCACATCTGTGTCTCAGGAAGGGCTAGCAGAAGCTGACAGTGTCCCAGCTAGGCACACATACATGAGGAACAAGCCATGTGAATGCACTAAGTGCAGATGGCTCCAAGGATTTTTGGATGGCAATAAGAAGGTAGCAGGGATGACAAAGTCCCTGGGTGCTGCATGAATACAGAGATCACAGAATCATCCAGGTTGGCAAAGCACCTCAGCATCACCAAATCCAACCATTAACCCTGCTCTACAACACTCACCTTAGACCACCTCCCTCAGCATCACATCCAAACTACCCTTAAACACACCCAGGGTTGGGGACTCCATCTCCTCCCTGGGCAGCTCATTCCAGTGCCTGACCACTCTCCCAGTGAAAAACTTTTTCCTAATGTTCAATATAAGCCTCCCCAGCCTCAGCTTGAGGTCATTCCCCCTTGTTCTGTCTCCAGTTACCTGTGAGAAGAGCCCAGCAGCAGCCCCTTCACAATGTCCCTTCAGGTAGCTGTAGACAGCAGTGAAGTCTCCTCTCAGCCTCCTCTCTTTCAGACTAACCATCCCCAGCTCCCTCAGTCACTCCTCATCAGATTTATTCCCCAGGCCCTTCCCCAGCTTTGTTGCCCTTCTCTGGACCTGCTCCAGCACCTCCACATCTCTCTTGTATTGTGGTGCCCAAAACTGAACACAACACTCGAGGTGTGGCCTCACCAAAGGCAAAAGTTTTCTTCTCTGTCACTTGTACCCTATCCTGGTGGCAACTCTGATAAGCTAATCAGGAGGAAACATCAGAAAAAAACCCTGTTGCTGAATGAACCTTTTTTTCTTGTAAGAACAAGGATGTGCTAAGTTGTACTCCCCTTACAAGGATGTGCTAAGTTGTACTCCCCTTCTATCAGACAAAACAACTGCCAGATAATCTCGAGGAGGCCTCCTGAAGTAAGCCAAAGTATAACTAGATCTTAATAAAAACCCCAATAAGTCATCATCATCATAAAACTATCTCCAAAACGGAGTTGGAAATCCCCCCAGAGCAGACCAGGCGAGAGACTCCAGCAGAGAGCTCACCTCGGTGTTGAGACAGAAGGCACAAAGATGGATAGTAGTGTAAAACTAATCTAATGGAAGATACATCAGCAGTCTGGTCCATGGCCAAAAGCTGGTTCCACCTCTGGAAACCCCAAACCACCAAGGACCAAAGTACAAAAAGCCAATGATAAATCAAAGCTACCTGATACCTCCCAAGCTCTCCATGGGACCCAGAGCTCTACTTTGTGGCCGCGCTCTTCAGTGTCCACTCTAAGGTGTGGGAGTTTACGATTCCCAGGCTATGATAGATGGTCCTGACTGCAACCACAGCTGTAAAGACACGGTCAGGATTATTCTGAGCATCCATCAACCCACCCGGCTTGAGCCTTGTGTCTGATGTCACCTAAGCAGGAGGCGCAAATTGCATCGCAACCACCAGAGTGAGTCGTGTTACAACTCCTGTGCGTGTCTGTTACCTTCGGGAACAACCTCCCAGCTCCTCCAGAGCGGATGGCAGAGATGGATGGACATCTCTCTTTGATGTAGGGAGTTCTTCCTCTACCTCCAGCTTGTCTCCAGTTGCCTCCAAGGTCATGCTGTCAGGACAGGGACAGCATCCCCCCTCCTCTCCCCCACTCCTTACATCTGAATCTCATCTCCTTTCCTCCACAACCACAGTCTACACGTGTTTGCTGTTACTTCCAGATGTGTCCACAACTTGAAAGCAGTGATTTCAGAGGGAAAAAACCTTTCGAGCTAGCAGAGCTGAGTCCCCCTTTCCCCTCCCTTTCCTTCAGCATCTGTCCAGGTCCTCCACGCATGCAACACCCAATGGGTTTAGGAACTCAATCACTCACCACGGAAGTGTCTGCACATGGATGGAATAGAGACAATGCAACTCCTCTTCTCCCTGTTCTACTTCAAGCCTGTCTCTCAGCTCACTGTCTCAGAATTCACTCCTAGAGATCTTTGGCTAGAGCCCTGCAAACAGATATCTAACAAGAAACCATTCCCCACACTGGAATGAAACAGCTGCCTGCAGAACAATGGAAGAGATGGCACTGGCCAGGACCCGACTGCCACCATGGCTGCAGCAGCACGTACAGCACCAATATATCTTAGTCTTGCTGTCCTCACCAGGGCAAGCCTGGCAAAAGCCTCTGTCCTGCAGACATCTCCAGCCCTGGGTCATTCTTCAGTAGCTAGACTGGGGGTGCCTTTTGCTGGTGGGTCACGGGGATCGTGGCGTGCAGGCACACAATGTCGCTTCTGTGTGGCACTGCAGGCTTTTCCTTTCCCCTTGGAGAGGACAGGAGGAGGGAGAAAGGAGGCAGCCTGGCCCGTGCCAACACCTGGAGTGTTTGCTGCCCAGTCAGACGGGCACCTACACGAGAAGGGCTCACCTCTGCATTTGGGACTCGTTCTCAGAGCAGCTCTCTCCCCCATCAGCTGGTGACAGCACAGCCCCTCCACGCCCTGTGCTGTGGGAAGTTCATTTGGAAGCCAGCTTTGCCATCTGTGGACTACCCCATGCTGGGAAAACCCTCAGCTGGGGAGATCTGTTGTCTTTCCAGAGGAGCAGGGCGAAGAAGCCGGAGCGTGGGAGAGAACATGGACCTAAGGAGCCTTTCTAAGTCCTTCAGCAAACTTCTCCACGCAGCAGCTCCCCCCAGCCCCCACCTCTTCCACCCAAAGTACCTAAAGGGGTCCCCTGTAGTGATGTCTGCTGTCGACATCAGAGCATCCCCGCAGCAGCACTCCTGCTGCTGCCCTCAGCTGAGTCATGACTCGCCAACAAAGGCCATTTTGACCATTGTTATTTTATTATTTTCATTATTGCATTCATCATCTTAATTTCCCTCCCTCACTGCTGGCCAAAAGAAGGGAAGAAAAAAAAAAAAAAAAAAAAAAAAAACATCTAATAGACAANAAAAAAAAAAAAAAGAAAGAGAAAAAAAATAGGAAAGAAGAAAAAGAAAAGAAAAAAAAAAAACAAACAACAAACCAACATGGCCCACATCTGGAAACTGATTTCCCAACCCTAGAACAAAGAGCTCTGAAACTGTGGCTCCAAGTCTCCTGTTTGTGTTCTCCCATTATGTAAAAAGTCCCTATAATAAAATCTAATGGAGAAGAAGCCCAAGAGTTGGCAAGAATTTGGAATTTATTAGCAAATGAGATCCATTCAGAAGTTCTTGTGGAGCTGTGCATTGGGCTTACAAAGCTATTAAGCTCAAAAAAGGCTGCAGGAGCACGACAGCTTTTGGTTCCAGAAAGCTTCTCCCTATAGATCAGGCTTGGCTTAAATCACTTCTTTAATCCCAGCTAAACCACTGTGCCATTTCTCTTACTTTCCATGGTCAGAAACATCACTCTGAGCAAAGCTTTGTGCTGGACAAAGATAGGGAATGATTCTGGAGACATAAAGATGAGAAAGGGGAAGGAAAAAAAAAAACCCCTTAAAAAAGGAAAAAAAAACAAACTCCAGAAATCTTTTTTTTTTTTTTTTTTTTTTTTTTTTTTTTTTTTTTCCAGGAAGCGAAATGGGGAATAAGTTNACGTGCCCTTGTGGCCAAGAAGGCCAATGGGATCCTGGGGTGTATTAGGAAGAGTGTGTCCAGCAGATCAAGGGAGGTTCTCCTCTCCCTCTACTCTGCCCTGGTGAGACCTCATCTTGAGTAATGCCTTCAGTTTTGGGCTCCCCAGTTTAAGAGGGACAGGGATCTGCTGGAGAGAGTCCAGCAGAGGGTTATGAGGATGATGAGGGGACTGCAGCACTGCCTGATGAGGAGAGGCTGAGGGACCTGGGGCTGAGAGTCTGGAGAAGAGAAGACTCAGAGGGGATTTAGTAAACATTTATAAACCTCTGAGGGCTGGGGCTCAGGAGTGGGGGGACAGACTCTGCTCACTGCTCCCTGGGATAAGACAAGGAGCGACGGATGGAAGCTGCAGCACAGGAGGTTCCAGCTCAACACAAGGGGCAACTTCTTGACTGTAAAGGTCCCAGAGCACTGGCACAGGCTGCCCAGAGAGGTTGTGGAGTCTCCTTCTCTGGAGGCTTTCAAGGCCTGTCTGGATGTGTTGCTGTGTGACCTGAGCTAGATTGCATGGTCCTGCTGTGGCAGGGGGGTTGGACTTGCTGATCTCTTTGGGTCCCTTCCAACCCCTGACATCCTGTGAGCCTGTGATTTAGGATGTCTGTCATTTTTAGAGCAAAGGGAGTTCTGCAGAAAGGGTTAAAAACCTGCTACTGAAACTTTGAACAGAGCAGGAGCTTGTATGTCAAGAGAAACGCAAAGGGGGAGAACAAGAGACTTCAAAAACATTCAGCTTCTACTGTGAAAAACTGTCAGCCTGTCACATCTGAATGGAAGGGAAACACAGGCACTGTTGGGAAAGGGCAGAGTGCATCCCACGGGAACAGAAAGCAAAGCACTGAATTAGGAACATCCCCCCTGGGGCTGCTCTTCTCCAGGCTCAACAGCCCCAGGGCTCTCAGCCTTTCCTCCTCACAGAGATCCTCCAGGACCCACAGCATCTTGGTAGCCTCCACTGGACTCTTCTCAAGTAGTTCCTTGTGTCTCTTTGACCTGGGGAGCCCAGAACTCGACACAATACTCCAAATGTGGCCTCAACCAGGGCAGTGCAGACTGGGACCACAGTGTCCCTGGTCACATTCATCTTAATGCTCCCAAATAGCACATTGATGGCTCGTGGTGACCTTCTGCTGCCCATCAGCACTCCCACCAGTTTTCCTCTGCAGAGCTGCTCCCCAGCAAGTCACCTCTCACCGGTACAGGTGCAGAGCTTGTTCTTCTCCAGGGGCAGGAACCTACACTTGCCCCAGGTTGACCTTTCTGAGGGTCCCCTCTGCCCAGTTCTCCAGCTTGCTCATGTACAGCGTGGATTTGGCCTTTAGCTCCAAGCCAAAGCCATCTAGGAAGGGACACCACAAGTGGATGCACATGAAGGGGGGCACATTATTCAACAGCCTCCTGGTCCTCAACCCTTTCCTCCCTCCTCTCTCTCCTTACATAGCTGTGCTTACGTTGGGCGTTGCATCAGTGGACCGCGCCTTGCATCTGCGCCCTTGGGAAGCATTACAGGGATGGAAAAGAGAAAGGCATTCACTACTTAAGGACACTTTCCAAGTACAAGGGAGAGAAGATTCCTGGAAAACCAGGTCAAGACTGTCCAAAAACCTTCGAAGAAACATGGCAAACTGTCTATAGCTAACTCTTAATGGTGGAGGTGGAAGTTTGACTTACCCCTGAAGGCAAGAGGCTGCTGCCCAGGTCTTAATCATCATTCTGGTTAGTCACCGAAAGCTAAACACATCATAAGTAGGGCAAAAAGGGTTACTGCAAATAAATAGCCTCATTATTCTGCAGGAGCTGTTGTAGAGCCCACACAAATTTACCTACGTTGGGATTTAAAAGGAGCCACGGATCCAGAACTTGAATTCTGAGGCCAAACTTCTTCCTCCATGCATGGAGTTGCTCAAATGAGGGCAAGAATTGGTCAAAACATTTCTTATTTATTTATGGGTTTTTTTGTTGTTTGTTTTTTTTTAAGTGAAGAGTGGCTTTTCTTCAAAAAAGAAAAATTAATTCATGAGCATTTTCTCCTTCCCTCCCTCAAATTTTTTCTTTCTTTCTTTTTTTTTTATTTTTTTTTTCATCCCAGAAAACAATAAACATTTTTTCAGCTTTGTTTCCCTTCATTCTTCCTCTGTGGCCCCCCCTTTTCACAGCAAAACAGAATAAAAGATGATGAGAAGGTGAGGGGGGAGGGAAATAATATTTGGTTAGTTCAAGTATTATTTTTCCTATTTTGTGTCTCTTCAAAGTGGAAGTTCTCAGGCATTTTCTGCTGCTCTTCTAGATGGCTTCATTTTGGCTTTGCTTGCATTTCACTGCCTGATCAGAAAACTGAACTTCTGGTTTTTTTGGGCAGTGCTCAAAAACACTTGCAGGAAATGCTCTGAGTAGATGATCTGTCCTGCTCCTGCCTCCTTTAATATACTTGAGCCACCCAAGAAATGTTCTTGCTGGCTGTGGATATGCCCAGCTCTCAAACACAGCCCAGATGAGGTTCACTGGGTCCCTCATGCTATCTGTTCTCCTGTGAAGCACTTTAATGCTAGGTCTCAGAGGAGCCATCAGTCACAGAATCACTGAATACAGCTGGTTGGAAGAGACCTCAGAGATCATCCAGTCCAAAACTCAACCCAGACCTTGTAACACGTGGCCATGACCTCCCCTTGAAAGACTCACTTCTGTTGGATCTGCTCCACCTACAGCAGTGCTGCTCCAGCCCCAGGTCTCCAGTCTGCAGCCTCCTTAGCATCACAGAATTGGTTAGGTTGGAAGACACCTTTAAGATCATCAAGTCCAACCAGCACTGCCAGGTCACCACTGCAGCTTGTGGTGCTGAGTGACATCTACATGGTTTTGAAATCCCTCCAGGGATGAGGCCTCCACCATTGTCATTGGCAGCCTGTTCCAGGGCTTGGCAACCCTTCTGGGAAGGACGTTGTTCCTCATGTCTAACCTTTCCCTTGGTACAATCTGAGCCTATTTCTTCTTTTCTACCACTTGTTCCTTGGGAGAGGACACCATGCTCCTCATGTCCAACCAAAACCTCCCTTGGTACAACCTGAGTCTATTTCTTCTTTTCTATCACTTGCTCCTTGGGAGAAGACACCAACACCCTGCCTCACTTCAACATCCTTTCAGGTAGTTGTAGAGATGCAGATCTCCCTTCAGACTCCTTTTTCTCCAGACTGACCAGCCCCAGTTCCCTCAGGTGCTCCCCATCAGACCTGTGCTTTAGATCCTTCATTCTCTCTGAAATTATTTCTCTCATTTATGAGCAGCAGAAACTTCCAAGTCTCTGGTTTGCAGTCCCAAGGCCTGAGTTAACGACTGGTTGATGACAAGGTCTTGCAGCCCTCATCTCTTCCCTGCCCTGCTTGTGTCCCCTCCCAGTCTGCCAGCTCACCTCAGCATAGAGCAGCACCCTCACTTTTGCCCCGGCCATTGCGACAGTCAATCCAAGTGTAAGGTACAAGTTTGCTCCATGAAAACATTTTTTAGCCTTCATACTCGCCCGGGAAAAGGTGGAGGTGGCATCTGAATGCAGTTAAGGGCTCACAAAGTGGAGCAGGCACCTAACTGAGCCTGGGGATATCTCACGCTGTGTCACGATTTGTCAAGACTTGACTCACGCCTTGTGAACGCTGCCGGGGCTGGCGGTGCTGACCATCAGCTGGGAGAGGTTTTGATGATTTGCTGAAGCAGGGGCATGAGCTTGTCAGACTGATGGCTTTCAGTGCTGCAAGTCAAGCCTGTTGTGGATCTCAGCAGCCTGCTGTCCCACGGAGACAGCACGGCCAAGTCCTGTCTCACTCGCTCATGTCCATGCCAGCTCTCTCCCTCGAGGACGCTCCGCGGATGCCAAAGCAAGCCCCAGTCCTGGTCCTCACAGGAACCCAGGAGAATATTGGCCTTTGGCACATTCATGGAGACAAGGTCTTGCCCAAAGCACATACCAAGGGGATGAATCTTCCAGAAATGTGATTTCTCTTTGCCTCATACCAAAACATTCATAGTAAGAGGAGGCAGCACTCCGCAGCTAAACATTGGCAAGAGGAAACGCTAATAAAGAACTAAGACACTCAAAAACACCCAGAGAAGCCTCCCCAGGAGAAACAAACAGAAGAAGAAGAATATGCTGCCCATTCAGACACAAAAATACTAACAGAGTAATGCTGTCTTGTGATGAAACCGAAATATTTACATGAAGGGAGCACAGAATTCTTTTGGCTGGCAAAGGCGAGAAGCATCTCTCACAACTGGCTTCTCTGCGGGGCAAAGGGGAGAAAGAGAAAACAGAGGAGGAAGAGCAGGGGGTGAGGGGAGGGTGAAAAGAAGGGGGTAGAAAGGCAGGGAGAGGAATATGGATTAAGAAATAGATTTAGAAAGAAGCAACAGGAAGAGAGCAGAGTTCATATTCAGGAGTCTTCTGCTGCCTATTTACCTGCCAGTAGCTAGATTGAGAAGCGTAGGACTGAGGTTGAAAGAATCATAGAATCAGTCTGGGTTGGAAGGCACCCACAAGAGCCATCTAGTTCCAAAAGAGACCTTTGAGATCAGCAAGGCCAAGCACTCACCTAGAGTTCACAACCCCACCACCGCTGCTCAGCCACTACCACTACACCATGTCTTAAGCACCACGTCCACGTGTCTTGGAAATACCTCCAGGGCTGATGACTCCACCACAGGACCTGCCCACTTCCCTGGGCAGCCTGTTCCAGCGCCTGAGAAGCCCTTTCTGTGAAGAAACCTCTCCTAAGATCCAACCTGAACCTCCCCTGGCACAACAATTTGTTGGCACCTCCTTCACACAAGGCGAGAATTCATTTGCTTCCCCCTCCAAAACAAGCCAAACAAAAAAAGCAGCTCACCAACGGAAGGCTGCCAACAGCACGCACAAAGAGTCAGGCTGCCCAACGGGGCCAAGGCGAGGGAAAGAATGTGTCAGTTATTAATTAATGTGTTCTATATTCGTGTCATTATAGATAATTACATGATAGTTCCACAGCCTGAGCCTTCCTCAGCCAGCAGTGGCTGTGATTCACGGCTGACAGTTGCACAACGTGGCGGGCAATGACTTCATCATCCTGCACGGAAAATCCTCTCTCGGTGCAGGCGTGCGCAGTGACTCACTTTGACACCTTGGGTTGACATTTGGAACCCAGGCCAAGTCTGTCAGTAAGACAAAGGCACTTCTTGTGAGGCTTCCAAGCCCTACGGTTGGGCGCGGAACAATGCGGCACACAGGAGAAGGCAGGAAAAGGTAGCACTCGAATGTGGCTTCTCCTCCCCCTCTACTCTGCCCTAGTGAGACCACAGCTGGAGTCCTGTGGCCAGCTCAGAGAGATGGTGAACTACTGGAGAGAGTTCAGTGCAGCCTGACAAAATGCTGAGGGGCCTGAAGCACCTCTGCGAGGAGGAAAGGCTGAGAGCCATGGGGCTGTTGAGCTTAGGGGAGAGCAGCCCCAGAGGGGATCTGAGCAATGCTCAGCAAGAGCTAAAGGGTGGAGGGCAAGAGGATGGGGCCAGACTCTTCTCAGTGGTGCCCAGGGACAGGAGAAGTGGTAGTGAACACAAACTGGAACTCTATTACATTTGAACAGGAGGAAAATCTTCTTTTCTAGCGACAGGACAAGGGGCAATGGGCACAAAATGGAAACCAGGAGGTTCCATCTGAACACGAATCAAAAAAAGTCTTTGCTGTGAAGGTGCCAAAGGCCTGGAGCAGGCTGCCCACAGAGGTTGTGGAGTCTCCTCTGGAGATATTCCAACTCCACCTGGCCATTGTGACCCTGGGCAAGCTGCAGGCTCTTGTCAGTGGTGCCCAGTGACAGGGCAAGGGAAAACGGGCACAAACTGGAAGCCAGGAGGTTCCACCTGAACAGGAGGAAAAACTTTGCTGTGAGGATTCTGGAGCCCTGCAGCAGGCTGCCCAGAGAGGTTGTGGAGTCTCCTTCTGCAAAGACTTTCAAAACCTGCCCGGATGCATTCCTGTGCTACCTGCCCTAGGCAACAAGGGAGCTCAACTCAATCTCCAGAGGTCCCTTCCAACCCCTGCCATGCTGGGATTCAGTGATTCAGTTCCTGCATGCAGCATCCAAGTGCATTGGCACGAGAAAATCCTCAAGGCAGCAGCACTTCTCCAGCAGCACCCAAGGCCAGGACGAAGGAGCGCAAGGCAGGTAGTCCATTTTGCTGCCCTAACCAAGGGAAATAAAATAACTACTCTGCACAGCACTCGAAGCCCAGAAGCAGGAACACCCCAGGAAGTTCTCCAGAAGCGAGACAGGTCTTTCCATTCAGAGNAGAGGCAGTAGGTTTTAGCTCTCACTGACATACTTCCTTTCCTCAAAGAAGAAGAAAAAAAAAAAAAAAAAAAAAAAAAAAAAAAGCACTGCGGAACAGCCTGAATTAGAAGAGGAAATATTACATAAACTGGCACTCAGATGTTGCTCAGGAAGAGTAAGTAAGACATACTGTAAATCCAGGCATGTGGCTTATGGGAACCACCAACCAGAGCTGGGCAGCAGCAGAGCAGTTCTCCCAAGCCATCTCCGTTCTGGAGACACAGGAGCGATGGGAGCTGCAAACAGAGAATTAAACAGAGGCTTTCTCATCGTTGCTGGAGAACTGGGATTGAGATGTTGCTCAGTTTTCCCAGCTCCTCCAGCAGCTCTCTGTTGAGGCTTCAGAAGAAGGATCTTGGAGGCAGGGTGTAGCAAGAAACCAATCGTGAAGAAAGATGATCAGAGGGCTGGAGCACCTCTGCTATGAGGACAGGCTGAGAGAGTTGGGGCTCTGCAGCCTGGAGAAGAGAAGGCTTCCAGGAGATCTTGTAGTAGCCTTCCAATATCCTAAGGGGGCCTACAGGAGGGCTGGGGAGGGACTATCCACAAGGTCTTGTAATGACAGGACAAGGGGGAATGGGTTTAAACTGGCAGAGGGGAGATTGAAACTGGATGCTAGGAGGAACAACAACTTGAAGCAGTTTCCTCTTGCTATGTCACTTGGTACTTGGGAGAAGAGATCAGCTGCTTCTTACCCTACATCAACACCCAAAAAAACACCCAACCCCAGCTCTCCCCTGGCTGCCATGCAGTGCATTCCAGCTCCTCCCAGTCAGTGTTTGTGCAGTGTTTTCAATGCACGAAGCACTATATAAATGCTAACTATTATTATAATGTTCCCTTCCTTCCAGCCAGCTCCCCCCCAGCAGACCCACGGCCGCATTCCCCACCTCCCATTTTAGCACGTCCAGGGCATCAGGAATTACCCTGTTTTCATTTACCCTGCCCTCTGCCATATGATCCCAGCCCTCAGAAGCTTTAAATAGTCTGCATTATTATGAAGGCTTGTTAGAACTTGCCCCTAATCACTCCAGGAATAATCCTTGATGGCTTGTTTCAGGCGGTGTGGGGGAATGTCTGTGCGGCAACAGGGCTCTGGCTTCTTCAGGTCCCTCCTAGAAGAGGAAGGAAAGCTTCATGCCCAGCACAGAATGAATGGCACATTGTGGAGGGGGGGGGAGTCATGTCCAGCAAGGAATCCCTTAGTCTGGATATGTTAAAATTCTTCTCAGTGAAGATCTGAAACGGAAAATGCATTTCTGAAAGGAGCAGGCTGAGCATGTTAGTGATGGTGCTGTGTGGTATTATTGTGCTGGTGGGGCCATGGCTGGAGCACTGGGCCCATGTCTGGGCTCCCAAGTTCAAGAGAGATGGAGAACTACTGAAGAGAGTCCAGTGGAGGCTACAAAGCTGCTGAGGGGCCTGGAGCATCTCTGTGAGGAGGAAAGGCTGAGAGCCCTGGGGCTGTTGAACCTGGAGAAGAGCAGCCCCAAAAGGGATCTGATCAATGCTGAGCAAGAGCTAAAGGGTGGGGGGCAAGAGGATGGAGCCAGACTCTTGTCAGTGGTGTCCCCCTGAGAACACAAACTGGAACTCTGTTCCATTTGAACAGGAGGAAAATCTTCTTTGCTGCGAGGGTTCTGGAGCCCTGCATCAGGCTGCCCAGAAAGGCTGTGGAGTCTCTTTCTCTGCAGAGATTCCAACCCCACCTGCCCATTGTGATCCTGGGCAAGCTGCTATGGGTGCCCCTGCTTTGGCAGGGGGCTGTACTAGATGATCTCCAGAGATCCCTTCTAAAAGCTGCCATGCTGGGATTTTGTGATAGATGCCAAACAGCAGAAATTAACCTGCTCTGTAGTCAGATGGACACTAATACTGACATAGTCACTGCTCCCCAGAACTCATAACTGCTCCCAGAGCTCATACTGTATGTCTGAGTGCACAAGAATTTCAGCATAAGGTACTGAAGAAGCAGCCCTCATTCTGCTGAGGTTACCACCCCTTGCTGTCTACCTTATGATGGCTGGTACAAATTGAAAGAAAGAGAGGGGGGATAAAAAAATCTGGTGCACAATAAATCTGTTTCTCAAAGGCTGGCAGTTGTGATTTCCATCCATGGGAGCAAATCCAAGGCAGGGATCAGCTAGCTTTTCTGCTCTGGGTTCCAGTTGCAAACTTAAGGGAAAACAAATCATGTAGTAGCCTGACTTGATGATCTTAAAGGTCTTTTCCAACCTCAATGACTCTAAGATGATGCTGAGACTCTAGGATGAGACTGCAACAGTTTCTGCCTCGAAGATGGAGCATCAGGCAGGGCAAACTTTACTGGACCTTTGGTTTACTTAGGGGGAGTCACATTAGTCACAAAGCTTCTGGTGTGGGGGGATTTTGCCTTCATACCATGCATTGACAGTATCTCACTCACTGC
This sequence comes from Psilopogon haemacephalus, assembly GCA_013396835.1. Taxonomy (NCBI): domain Eukaryota; kingdom Metazoa; phylum Chordata; class Aves; order Piciformes; family Megalaimidae; genus Psilopogon; species Psilopogon haemacephalus. The sequence goes on along the minus strand of VWZI01021446.1, from coordinate 127,757 downwards.
ATACTCAAGAGTACCAAAGTGATGAGAGAAGCAGCCAAGAAGCACCTACTAAAATAATATCATGACAAAATGCCTCTGCACCACAGCTCAGCATCCCATCCAATCCACCCAGCCACATGGCATTCATGGGCTTGGGTAGACTTTGGACCCCAGTTTTGCTGGGGGCATCCTAGCATCTCTAGGGCACTACAAGAGGTATCTGAAGGAACTAGGAACAGAGGAGGTTTTGCCGCTCAGCTTTCATCTCCCAAACTCTTCACAGGTATCAAAAGAGAAAGGCTCTGCAAAGCCTTTTGGAATCAGGAGATGCTGTCACGTCAGCAGGGTTTGGAGATTTTATAGCTGAGATTAACATCCTGTAGCTTAGTGCTTGGTTAAAAAAAAAAAAAAAAACAACCCTCAAACAACCCAAAGAGAGGTCATTTGCAGCACTTCTGCTAGGTGGAACAGCAAAAACAGAACTCAGTGCTTGCCAAAAGGGACCAAGGGAAGCTGCCTAATGCCTGGGTGGAAAAGGGGCAGTGGGTGGGAGGAAGTGCTACAGAGATAGGTGTTCAGCCTTCAGACATCCAGCACCAGGGGTGCCCAGGCAGTGAGACTACTGAAGGCATCACAAGCTGCTAAACAAGATGTTTGGAAAAGCTTCCAGCCATGCTGGAGAAGGTCCAGTTTCTTGATGAGGAGTTAGCTCTCTCACGGCAATGCTCACCTTCCAGTACGGACACAGCAAGCAGAACTACAGAACATTGTCAGCCAAAAAAAAACCAACAAACCTCCTTTAAAGGGGAAAAATCCTTCCAGTGCTGTAGCCCAGGGAGGATTGTGCAAAGGCACTCTGATTGCTCTGTGCTGCAGGCAGCCACATGGCCACAGACAGAGGTGAATTCATCTTACCCAAGAGTACCCAGCAAAGACAGTGACAGAGCCAAGTTAAGAAGGAGCTTTGATGTTGTGATCATGGAGCAAAATTTGGCTGCTCAGGCCCCTGGAATCCTAGGCCACAAATCCGGGGTGACAGGAGGAGGAATATTCTGACTCTATATGTATGTGGTACTAGTTCAGGTTCCCCAAAATTCTGACCAACCACAAGCTCCAATTAGCTCAAACCAACACACTATAGGAAGCCAAGAATTTGTGCTGTAACACAAAGTCAGACTTGAACTAAGATGCAGCAAAGTCATAGGATGTTTGGGTTGGAAGGGACCCCAAAGATTGAATCTCCCTGCTGTAGGCAGGGACATCATCCACCAGACCAGGCTGCTCTAGGCCCCTTCCAACCCATCTTTGAACATTTTCAGGGAGGGGAAATCCACAACTTCCCTGGACAACCTGTAACAGTGTCTCACCACCCTCACTGTAAGGATTTTTTTCTTTCAATCCAATCTAAAACTACCTTCCTCAAGCTTCAGTCCACCCCGCCTTGTCTTATCACTACAAGCCCTCATAAATAATCCCTCCCCTTCTTGTAGGCTCCCTTCAGACACTGGAAGGCTGCTACTTGGCTTCAGGATGGGCAGAACCTAAACTGTCTGCCTTCTTTAAGTCAAGATGTTGGCAAGCAGGGGAGGAACTCGAGCACATCCATCACTAGAGGCATGAGAGATGATTTGTCCAAGGTGGAAAATCAGCTTTTGCACAAAGATAAACTTGTAGCAGAGGATAGGGGAGGACAGGGTAGGGTAAGCCAGGTTGGAAGAGACCTCCAAGCTCATCCATTCCAACCTCTCACCCAGCCCTATCCAATGGCACTCAGTCCTCCATCCAGTCTCGTCTTGAACACCTCCAGGGATGGCGACTCCACCACCTCCCCGAGCAGCCCATCCCAATGCCAATCTCTCTCTCTGTGCACAACTTCCTCCTAACATCCAGCCTATACCTCCCACTTGAGACTGTGTCCCCTTGTTCTGTTGCTGGTTGCCTGGGAGAAGAGCCCGACCCCACCTGGCTACAACCTCCCTCCAGGCAGAGACCCACAGAGGCTCCTTGCAGCGCTGCCACGAGCAGGCAGTCACAGAAGCTTTAACAGTGGCACAACCCCCCCAGAACTGATGATCTTCCAACACAGGCGAGAAGAACCAAGCCTGAAGAGGAGTGAGAAAAGAGCTAACCCCTAAAATAAACAAACACATGGATAAATCCATCTGTGAAAGCAGGTCCTACTTCAAAGTTGAACCTCAAGATGAAAAACACAGGAACAAGCAATCACTCCTAGAGAAGCTCCCCTCGAAGTGGAGCCTGAGGACACAGAGGGCAAAGCCTTACTCTAATGGACGTTCGAGTAAACACCCCGGGGGGGTCCTCACTGTTTCACCATGTGGACCTCACGGAGATGCCCAAATTAGAAGGGCAGACTCCCTGCTAACTCCACCGAGAGAAGCAAACATCTTTGGAACGCGATTCAGAGCCCAGAGGGTAAGAACCCAGCTCCCGTTCTACTTATGTGGTCCAAGCCATCCCCAGAGGTGCCTTCCCCTCTCTTCAGTGCACACTCAGGGTTTGAGCAGCCTGACCTCAGCTCCTGCATGAGATGGTGAACGTTATGCAACGGCAGCAAATTCCTGGAATCTCCTCTCTGTGACAAGCAGCATGGGATGAGCCCAGAGGGGAGTGATGGAGAATCTCAGATGGGGGAACCTGATTCTGCCTCAGAGCTGCAGCAAATGCTGCTTGCTTACTTATTCTTTACTTCTTGCAGAATTTTGGTGAAGTCTGGCATGCAAAAAGATGGAAGGAGGAGAATGGACATCATCCATCACCAGACAGGTATGTAAAATGGTTTTGTTCTCAATGGCAGATAGAGTAAGGGCTCAGCTTGACCAGGTGATAAAATCAGATCCAATAAGGGACTCATAGCAGGGTTTGGTCTGTAAGGGAGCCTTAAAGGTCCCTTAAAAGGACCTCTAAATGTCCAACCTCCCTGCAGTTAGCAGGGACATCTGCAAGCACAGCAGGTTGCTGAGGCCAAACAACCTGACCTGCAATGGTTCCAGGGGTGGGGCATATCCCACCTCTCTGAGCAACCTGGGCCAGTGTTTCACCACCCTCAGAATAAAACATTTCTTCCTCTTTCCAGTCTAAATCTCCCTCCCCTTGTCCTGTCACAACAGGCCCTGCTCAACAGTCTGTCCTCAGCTTTATGATCAGACTCTTTAAGCACTGAAATGTCTCCCTGGAGCCTTCGCTTCTCCAGGATGGACAAGCCCAACTCTCCCAGCCTGGCCTCACAGCAAAGCCCTTCCAGCCCTGCCAGCATTGCTGTGGCCTTCCCTGGCCCTGCTCCAACAGGTCCCTGTCTGTGCTGTGCTGAGGACTCCAGAACTGACCCCAGCACTGCAGGAGAGTCTCAGCAGAGCACAGCAGAGGGACAGAATCCCCTCCCTGCCCCTGCTGCTGGGGCTCAGCCCAGGACAGGCTGGCTCTGGGCTGGCAGCACTCATTGCCAGCTCATTTCCAGCTTTGCACTTCCCAGTCCCTTTCCACAGGGCTGCTCTCCAGCCCTTCATCCCCAGGCTGTATTGATACCAGGGCTTGCCCCAGCCCAGATGCAGGACCCTGCACTTGGCCTTGATGACCCTCATGGGGCTGCTTTTCCAGCTTGCACAGGTCTCTGTGGATGGATCCTGTCCCTCACGCATGTCAACACCACCACTCACAGGATGTCAGGGGTTGGAAGGGACCCAAAGAGATCATTGATGCCAATCCCCTTGCCAGAGCAGGGCCATACAATCTATCTTAGGACACACTCAGCTTGGTGTTGTCAGCAAACTGGCTGAGGGTGCCCTCAATCCCACTGTCTGCACTACTGATCTTCTGCAGAGCTGCTACAGAGAGAGCAGCACAAACTAACTGGCAACAAGAAACAGAAGCTTTCACTGAGCTCAGGAAGATTAAAAACTGTTGACTAAACCCAAACAGAGAGTTGTGGTGGTCATGGCTGAATGTGAATGTCACCAAAAAAAAAGAAAAAAAAGTAAAAAAAAGAAAAGAGAAGGAAAAGAGAAGGAAAAGAGAAGGAAAAGAGAAGGAAAAGAGAAGGAAAAGAGAAGGAAAAGAGAAGGAAAAGAGAAGGAAAAGAGAAGGAAAAGAGAAGGAAAAGAGAAGGAAAAGAGAAGGAAAAGAGAAGGAAAAGAGAAGGAAAAGAGAAGGAAAAGAGAAGGAAAAGAAGAAAGAAAAGAAGAAAGAAAAGAAGAAAGAAAAAAGAAAGGAAAAAAAGAGCAGTTGCAGCTCTGGATGCATTCAGCATCAGTAGGCACCACCACGCAGCACATGAATAATTGAACCCTGGTTAACCATTGTGCTCTTGACAGGTTATCAGCCAGGAAAGCCCTGGAAAAAAAACAAACACATCCAGGAACAGAGGAGGTAAAAGAGCTGAGCAGGGTCTCATACGTTGGACATTGTAGCACCTTATCAGGCCCCAGATGCATGAGATCAGCAATGCCAGCTGGAACCCACTGGGCTTATCTGGGCACTCAGAAGCGTAGGAAGAAGGAGAGCCAGAGGAGTTTTATTCTACATGAATCCCTGAATGCTGCCACTGGAGATAAGGAGCGAAGTCCCAGGTCCCACTGAGTCAATGACAAATCTCAGTTTGACTTCATCTGGGCTGGGCTTTCCTGCCCAGCATCCAGGGCTAAAAACTACACTGAGCACAGGAAAAAGGCAGCAGGAACCACTGAAGCCCTTCACAGCATATTTTGAGGCCACTGAGAACATACCAGCATCATATGGGGAAGGTGGTGGATAAGTTCTTTGCTCAGCTAGCACCCAGCCTGCTCTTCTGAGGCTTAGGGTTGGGTTTTTTTCAGGGATTTGGGGTCACATCTGGTATCTGAGGATGTGTTCCCATGTCAAAAGCAACAGCTTAACAGTTTGGTTGCTTTTGGAAGAGGCTCTTCAATGAGCATCCTGGCTTGTAACAGCAACAGCATGGCCAGCAGGGCCAGGGTAGGGATTTTGCCTCTCTGCTCAGCACTGGGGAGGCCACACTTCAAATACTAGGTTCAGTTTTGAGCCCCTCAAGACAAGACATGGAGGTGCTGGGCAACAAAGCTGGTGAAGGGTCTGCAGAGGAGCAGCTGAGGGAACTGGAGTTGTTCAGCCTGGAGCAAAAGAGGATGAGGGGAGACCTCATTGCTCTCCACAGCTCCACGAAAGGAGGCTGGAGCCAGGTGGGGGCTGGTCTCTTCTTCCAAGGAGCTGACATGACAAGAGGAAACTGCCTCAAGTTGTGCCAGGGAAAGTTTAAGTTGGACCTGAGGAATAATTTCTTCACTGAAAGGGTCATCAAGCCCTGGGGCTGCCCAGGGAAGTGGTGGATTGTAAAGCCAGGCAGAATCACCCCCTTGTCCTTTGAGGGTATCCAAAATGTGATAGGCTACACATCATAGTGGTCAGATGGGTACCTCAAGAACAACAGGAGAAACACAACTGGTGGCAGGCTCTAAGTATCAAATGAAAAGGCACCTTTCATTCAGTGCTAACTGCTGGGGACCCTACCTACTGCACAAGAGACAACCTGTAACAAACTCCAACCTGCTCTTGGGTTTTGGGGCTACATTTGAAAAGGTTCCAGATCTCAAGGGAAGGAGTCAAGCAATTTTCCAGTTCCCTCTACCTGTTTCTCATGAAACAGCAGATCTTGGATCTCCTGCTGTGGCTGTGACAGCAGATGGAGGAGAGAAAAGAAGACCCCACAGAAACACTGCCCACAAGCTGTGCCAGCAAAAGCCATGCTGGGACCTGGGAAGCTTTTTCCCACCTCTCCATGGCCACCACAGTGACCTTTGAGCCCACTCCAGTCACCTCACCCTAGCATCTCCCAGAAACGGGAATCACCCCAGGCCACATCAAAGATGCATACAGAGATGCAGGTCACCTTGGTACCAGCAAGACAGACGGGCAAGGGCTTGTTTCAGCCCTTCCCAAAACCTCCTAGGAAAGGGGATCTCTCCCAGTCACAGCAAAGCTGCCTAAAAGGATGCAGGGCACCTCAGTACCACCAAGAGAGATGGACAAGGGCTTGCTTTGGCCCTTGCCAACACCTCCTAGAAAAGGGGATCTCTCTCTGCCACATCAAAGCTGCCTAGAGGGATGCAGGCCACCTCAGTACCACCAAGAGAGATAGGCAAGGGCTTGCTTTGGCCCTTGCCAACACCTCCTAGGAAAGGGGATCTCTCTCTGCCACATCAAAGCTGCCTAGAGGGACGCAGATCACCTCAGTACCACCACGAGAGATAGGCAAGGGCTTGCTTTGGCCCTTGCCAACACCTCCTAGGAAAGGGGATCTCTCTCTGCCACATCAAAGTTGCCTAGAGGGATGCAGGCCACCTCAGTACCACCAGAGAGATAGGCAAGGGCTTGCTTTGGCCTAGGAAAGGAGATCTCCCCCAATCACATCAAAGCTGCCTAGAGGGATGCAGGTCACCTCAGTGCCACCAGAGAGATAGGCAAGGGCTTGCTTTGGCCTAGGAAAGGAGATCTCCCCCAATCACATCAAAGCTGCCTAGAGGGATGCAGGTCACCTCAGTGCCACCACAAGAGATAGGCAAGGGCTTGCTTTGGCCCCTGCCAACACCTCTTAAGTAAGGGTCTCTCTCTCTGCCACACCAAAGCTGCCTAGAGGGATGCAGGTCACCTCAGTGCCACCACAAGAGATAGGCAAGGGCTTGCTTTGGCCCCTGCCAACACCTCTTAAGTAAGGGTCTCTCTCTCTGCCACACCAAAGCTGCCTAGAGGGATGCAGGTCACCTCAGTGCCACCAAGAGAGACGGGCAAGGGCTTGTTTTGGCCCTTCTTTGGTGCTCCTCCTCTGGGTGTGTGGGCTTCTTGCGGTGCCAATTAGGTGGCCGCCGGGGCAGGGGCGCAGAGCGCCAAGCCCCCAGCTCCCTGCCTCTGCACTGTCACCTTCCATTAAGCAGCTGGCGGTGGGGAGAAAGGGAGGGAAAAGCCAGCAGCCTGTTTGGTTTGCTGGCTTTGTGGGCACTTTAGGACTTCAAAGGCTTCCCTCCGGTTCACAGGGGGCAAGGGGCAGAGGTCAGTAGGCACAGTTTGACCTCCCTTTCACCTCCTCCCCAAAAGGCAGAGATGCACACACACACACACACACAGAGGAAGAAAAGGAAGAGGAGATCTTGGCAAACACTTTTATCCTCTAATCTTTCTTCGCCTTAATGCCGTGGAGGCTTTGTCCAGCAGACAAAGTGCCTTTAGGAGTCTGACACTTCCATGCGGGACTCTTCCTCCTTCTACTCCAGGAGGAAATAAAGCAGCACTGCAAACCAGCATTTAAAAACAGAAATGCTGCTTTTTTTTTTTTTTGGGGGGGGGGGCTGGTGCTGTGCAGAAAGCCTCCCAGGGCAGCCAGCAGCTGGTTTAGGTGGGAAGGGACCTNCTCCTCTCTGATTTTGGGGTGGGCTTTTCTTTGAATTTTTTTTGTTTGTTTTTTTGCTTGGCTTGTTGTTGAGTTGTGGGGGTTTTTTTAATCTCCTCCTAGCTTGGTATCTCTCCATCTCTACACAAACCCCAACACTGCACAGGAGAGAGGGAGTAAAACAGGCATGATTGTTCCAAGATCCAGCCTGGGATGTGAAAAATGCTTTTTTTCCCTTGTCTTTAAAGACAGCATTGTTGTTTGTTTTTTCTTTTTTTTTTTTTTTACTAATTTTT
>VWZI01021446.1:96817-120013 GCA_013396835.1 Psilopogon haemacephalus | reverse complement strand
TGGGGAGGGGTCTCACCCTTGGGGCACAGAGGAATAAGCTGGGAGTTTCAGAGAGCTCTCCACAGCTGGTGATTCTATCCCTTGCAGTGCCTATAAAGGCATTGAGAAAGCAGCAGAGAAAGTAAACAGTATCACTCCTGAGGATGAAGAGGGAGAGGAGGAGGAGGAGGAGGAGGAGGAGGGGGGCAAAGGAGGAGGAGAGAGGCAGATGAAATTTAAACTGGCCATCAGCCCAGCCACCAACTTAAAACAATACAGGGAGAGGAAGCCAAAAAGGAAAGAAAAACAGAGAGGGGTGTGTATGGAGACACACTCTGTGTGTGTGAGCGCGCGAAGCAAAGCAAGAACAAGGAGAGGAAGGGATGAGGTTGCAAGGCAAGGGCTTGGGAGCCAGCCCTGGAGGTCCATCATGGAGCAGAACTGCTTAAAGGGGGAGGTTTTGGGGGCACAGTCATCATCCCCTGTGTGAATAAGTCCACAAGCGGCAAAGCAGAGCTGTACACCTCGAGAACGGGAGGAGGAAAACCACAGGGTGTAGAAAGAGCAGCCTGAGCCTTGTCACCTCCTGGCATCCTCAAAACCGAGATAGACAAGAAAGAGGCAGGCAGGTCCAGGCTGAGATCTAGTGAGTGATGCTCTCCCAGTTGGCACAACACAGAGTCAAGCCATGCTTGTCTTGCAGCTGGCTCTTGGAGTCATGCTCCTGCTGGGCTGGAGGCAGGTCCACGGTAAGCTACTGCCCTTTCTCAAGCCGTTTGGTTTGACAGGACAAGAGAAAACACAGAGGCACGCCCGGGCGGTGCTCTGCAGCTCCAAATGTTTTGGGTGTTTACTACTACACAAGGCACAAACCAGATGCAATTTGGTCCAAGCCCGTACAAGCCCTCCTCACACAGACTGGTTCTGGATGCTGGCTGGAGCTGAGTCCTCACCTTCCAGAATAGGTCTGGCTGTGTTAGGTCTCCTCTGGTCACACTGACCGTGATCTGCCTGGAATGAGGTTAGTCATCTTCGCATGGGGGAAGGGAGAGGCAGGCCTTGCTGGAACATCCATCTGTCTGGGAAGGGCTAAGAAGCCTGCCTTTAGAGATGCCTATATGTGGACCTCGGCAGAAGCACAGTTGGAAAGCCTCTGGAGACACAGTGTGCCTTAAAAGGGCCAGGCCAGCCTGTTCTTCAGCTTTCTGCTACCTCTCCCCCTCACAAGGAGGAGTCAGGCATCCTGCAGGTTGATGTGTCCTCTAAAGTGCTCCAGCAATCGCCCTCTCCTCCCAGAAACTGCACAAGTTTTACAGCTGCAAGCTGCAGCAAACCACAGTCCTCACCTCCCATGGGAGAGCAACAATGCAGCTACGCTTCTGGCTCAGCTTCAGAACCCTTGGTGGCACCTGACAGGCATGAGCTGTCTGTCACCAGTTTGGGGAGAGAAGGCACAGCCTAACAGCAGCCCATTTGTACTATGCTTTGCCATATGGCCAGGACCAGACACTGCTGATAAATACAGCCAACAAGCACTGCACCCTCCAAGGGATTCTTCAATTCCACCCCCCTCAAGTCTTTGTGAAGATTTGGTATGGATCCAACTCACCTGGCAGCTTCTCCAGGGGCTTGTTCCCCCCTTGTCTCCTTGGCATTTAAAATTGGTTACCAGAAAAAGCTTCAACTACTACAAGTGATGCTTGGAGGCAGAGGATGCTGGCAAACGCTTAGCTGCCCATTGGGAATAATCAAGAGCTGCATATTTCATACAGACCTATGTGGCTGATGGCACTGAAAGGACCTAGTCTGGGTTCTACCATAAACACTCTATCAGCTATACATTGGTTACTCACAGGTGGTTTTGTGCTTTAATGATGCAAGTTGCAGTAGGAGAAAAATCTATTTGGACATAAAGAGTCACGCTTAAGGTAAATCAAACCCTGGAGCAGGTTGTTCTGAGTGCTTTTGTGATATGCACCCTCAGAGAGGCTCAAAATTTGCCTAGGCAAGGCCCTGAGCAACCTGAACTCACCTGGCCCTGCTCTGAAAGAGCTTTGACCAGATGATCTCTGGAGGTGCTTTCCAATCTCTGTTAGTCTGTGCTCAAGGAGGCCAGGTCAGAACCTGCCCAGGATATGCAGAGTCCCTGGTGCCCAAGTACAAAGAGCAGCACAGAAGCAGTCCTGTTGTGGGGTTTCCAATACAAATATTGCCATGGTTACCTCTGGATTAAAGCAAACCCTTGGGAAGCAGAACAAGCAGCACCAGGTAACTACACAGTCACACTGAAATAAGAGGTCTGAGGGCATTAAACCTCCCAGGTGTTGAGTCTGCAAGCCTACAGCCACCACACGTACTCAGCTCCACCCAATCCCTACAGAGGAGCCCAGATGGCTGGAGCCAGCAGACCACCACTAGCACACTTCAGCTGACCCTATCACCCCAGATGGGCAGAGGACATCAGGAGGAGGCTCCAAGCCTCCACTGAAGCCTTGACCAAAACCAATCTCACTCTCCATATCCTACAGCAAGAGCAAATTGCTTTGCTTTCAACCAAGTAAGCCCTCGTTGCCTTTCCTTGCTGGAAGGGCACTGAGGTCTCTTTGTGGGGAGGGAAAAAAACCCAAACAAACAACAACAACAAAAAAAAAAAGAGATTTTGCTGATAAAGTAGCATCTTCACCTACCTGGGCACATGGCTACCAAATACAAAGATCACCATCTAGTGGCTTGCAGGGAAGGTACCAGCTGTGGTACACCAGCTTGATGACCACCAATCAAGTTGTTGCTACAACACATCACAAGTGACTCTTCCAGCAAGTTTGGCACTCAGGCAACCACAGAGATGGACAATGGTTGTGACCCATTAGGAACTGGCTTTCACCCCTCCTCGTTGTCAAACTCCCTCCCCACCACCCTTTTCTGCATCCCCCCTAGAGAGGATTTGGGCACGGAGCACTGTGTGTACAATTACGGAGCCCCCAGCACAAGAAGGACATGGAACTGTTTGAGCCAGTCCAGAGGAGGCCACCAAGATGCTCAGAGGGCTGCAGCAGCTCTGCTGTGAGGACAGGTTGAGAAAGCTGGGGCTCTGCAGCCTGGAGAAGAGAAGGCTTCAAGGGGGCTACAGGCTTTCCAGAATACTTAAAGCTTGCAAGGAGGCCATTCTCCAAACTTCAGAGCCCCAGCTCCCTCAGCCTCTCCTCCTAAGAAAGATCATAGAATCAGAGAATGGTTTAGGTTGGAAGAGACCTCAAAGATCATCCAGTTCCAACCCCTCTGTGCCATAGGCAGGGACACCTCCCACTAGATCAGGACGCTCAAGACCTCATCCAGCCTGGCCTTGAACACCTCCAGGGAGGGAGCAGCCACAACCTCCCCAGGCATCTGTCTCACAGATGGAGATGTCCCACTCCAGCATTTTTGAGGCGCTAAGACTGAAGAGAAGCATTGCAAAGGTTGAAGTTACGGAGAGCTCCTTTCCTTTCAGCTTTGAAAGGGTCACAGTACCTCGGTGGTCTTGGGATCTGAAGAGCCACCAGGATGAAGTCCATCAGCACTCCTAGTGGCTGCAGTGGCCTCCAGGGGCCTCTGCATCCGGCCCAAGCAAGCGATGGATGATTTTCCATAGTCTCAGCAATAGCTTCTGTGAGGCGTAAAGGCAGGTCCCCTGCAGACCCAGAAGTAAAATTCAACCCAGTAGGCCAAGAAACCACTGCATGCCTTTAGCTCAGCTTGGCTGCTGAAGGGCAGCTCCAGTGGGGTGAGGCAGAGAAGTGCTATTTTCCCCTCAGGAAAGCTAGCTTTATTTTCTAAAGGTTAATGAGAACTGGAAGAAAATTAGGGCTAGCCAAAAGAATGAAAATAAATGTTAGCTTGGTTTTTGGTTTGTTTTGGGTTTTGGTTTTTTCCCCCCCTCCCCCCACCCCCTACTTCTTTTCCTCCTTGTCTTTCAGAAAAAAAAAAAAATGCATGGCTTTGGTTTTCCTGCAGGCAGTTGCTTCATATCACTTGTACCATGTGGTGACTCAGACATTTTGTTATTCTAATTCAAGCCAAAGGGGAGATATATTTTATGAGAGCCATGTCTCCCCTTGTCTCCCCATACTGGATGTTTTCCTGAGTGAGGAGAAGCACAGTCAAAACTCTGAAGATGCTTCATAGCATCTCTTGGCAGGTTGGAGACTCCCTTTGCTCTCTGCCAGCAAAGCCAAGAGAAACTGAGGCTCACATCAAGGGCAGAGTTTGCTCTTAGATCCCATAAAGCAGAGCAGGGAAGACCCACCAGTAAATATTTAAAACTCCTAATACAGACCTGAAGAGAACTATGAGGAAAGAGGCTTTGGTGAGAGCTGAGCTGGAATGGGTCCAGAGAAAGACAACAAAGCTGCTGAAGGGTCTGGAGAACAGGTCTGGTGAGGAGCAGCTGAAGGAACTGGAGAAAAGAAGGCTGAGAGGAGACCTCATTGCTCTCTATGACTACCTGAAAGGAGATTGTATTGAGGTGGGTGTTGGTTTTGTCTCTCTAGTACCAAGTGATGGCCTCAAGTTGCACCAGGAGAGGTTTAGGTTGGATATTAGGAAAAATTTCTTTGCTGCAAGAGTGGTCAGGTAGTGGAACAGGCTGCCCAGGGAGCCTGGAGGCGTTCAAAAAACCTGTGTGTGTACATGGCACCTGGGACACGGTTTAATGACCATGGTGGTGTTTGGTCAACAGTTGGACTTGGTCTTTTCTAAGTGAAACAGTCTTTGGCTCTAGCCCCACAACAGGGCTGCCTTTGCTCAGCTGACAAGCCATAAAGCATTCAGATGCAGTAACTCCAATGCACTCCAACTGCAGAGCCAGAAGAGGTTAGACCATCTGTAAGTCAGATTGCTCCTCTTCTATTTCCCCTTCCTAGGAAGACCTCAACTCTGTAGATAAGAACACACACACAATTTAAAAAAAAAAATCATATGCCCTAAAATCACACAGGGAAGAGCTGCAACAACAGCAGTTTGAGTGCAATGACCAAGAGCTTGCCCCTGGGTACAACCTTCTGGTGTGACTCCATGGCACAAAAAGCATCCAAGGTAGGGGAAAAATCTGGCCTCCAGCTGACAAGTTTGCTTGCTAGGCACAGCTCTGCCTTTTGCACTTGGAAACCTCTGACCACTGTGGAGCTCCCAGGCCCCATAGGCATATGAAGTGAAAACAAGGAGGGGACTCAAGGTGCATCTGGTGGTGCCAGTGGTTTCAGAGAAGCTACAGAAGAAATGAGGTTGTAGCCAGGTGGAGTTGGTCTCCTCCCAGGCAAGCAGTGACAGAACAGGAGGACACAGCCTCAAGCTGCACCAGGACAAGTTTAGGCTGGATGTTAGGAAGTTCTTCATAGCAAGAGTGCTTGGCATTGGAATGGGCTGCCCGGGGAGGAGGTGGAGTCACCACCCCTGGAGGTGTTTAAAATGAGACTGGATGAGGCACTCGGTGCTATGATTTAGTTAATTAGAAGGTGCTGGGTGATAGGTTGGACTCAATGACCTTGAAGCTCTTTTCCAACCTGGTTGATTCTGTGATCTTGGACAGGGGAAGCAGAGGGGATGCTTGCAAACCTAAGTTAGGTAGGAGCAATCCAGAAGCTGGCAGAAAGCAGAAGGTAGCTGACTAAAGATATCCATGTGGCTCGACAACCTCAAAGGTCTTTTCCAACATGGTTAATTCTGCGGTGTCCCTGCTGACTGCAGGGTGGTGGACTAGACGACCTTTAAAGGTCCCTTTCAAACTAGAGCAGCCTATGATTCTCTGCTAAGCAGCACCCCAAGAAGAGACAGGCTGCATTGTCAGCAGGACGCTGCAGAGGAGATGACACCACCGCCGAGTTACACCACCACAAGCTCCCCTCCCTCCTATACAGGTGGAAAAGGAGAGCTTCAACCAACCACTGACTCAGAAGAGAGAGCAGATGGCTGCAGGCAACAAAGACATATTCTATGAGAAGTGTCTCCCAAGGGAACGCCACACAAGCAGATCTCCTGGATGTCTGTGGTGCTCCCCACGTGCTTTATGTCCCTGTCTCTGGCGCTCAGAGCATCGTCCTTCCCCAACGCTCAGCCTGCTTTGAGAGGCCAGATGTACACCAAGGAAAGAAGAGCTCCCCGAAAAAATAACCAGGTTTAGATGGCTGAGCTCTCAGGAGCAGAAATTCCCACTGCAGCTGAGGAGGGCTGGGCATCCCAGTGCACATCCACACGGGCCAAAGATTTCGGATAAAGAGCAAAAGGGGAAAAGTTTTGAATTATTCCCCAGCTCCTTCCACTACCTCACTTCCAGACAGATACGAAGAGACAACACCCTCAAACAAAGCACCTCAGCCCAGGAGAGCACTATCAGATTGTTCAGAACAATTCCCATTGTTCACACACACACCCCCCAAAATCCCTGACTTAGAGCAACCTAGAATTTGGGATCTTGGAAAGCCTTCAGGGCTGCTTAACTCTTTCAGTGGGGTCCACCCCAAAGCAGAAAGGTTTTGTTGGGGAGGGACTTTTGACAAGGGCTGCTTGTGATGGGCCAAGAGAAATGGACTGAAGCTGGATGAGGGTGGATTTAGAGTGGAGCTAGATCTTCCTTCACCCCAAATGAGCAGATACCTGAATAAACAATGACAACAACAGGGACCACAACACCAAACAGCAACTGGCTAATGGATCCCTCTGGAATTCTGCCTCCTCACATCATGGTGTAGTAAAGACCTTCGATAAACCTCAGAACCTATAAGACAGCTGGGGACAGACTTTTGAGCAGGGCCTGGCCAGTTGTGACAGGACAAGAGCTGATGGTTTGAAACTGAAAGGCAGATTCAGAGTAGAGAGAAATGTTTGACACTGAGTGAGGGTAGAGAGGCATTGGCCCAGGTTGCCCAGAGATGTCCCATCCCTGGAAGCACTGCAGGTCAGGTTGGTTGGAGTTTGAGCATCCTGCTCTAGTTGCAGATGTCTCTGTTGAGCACAGAGGAATTTGACTTCAACCTTCAGAGGTCTCTTCCCTCCCAAACAATTCTATCAGATGCCACTTTGCAGTGGCACATGGGACACATCACCTATAGCTCACAGGAGGCCATGGTGAACTGTTGCCCTAGACCCTCTCCCAGAGGGAAAGTCCCCTTGTGGTGAGTGGAGTGGAAACAAAGTGCTCTCTGTACAAACTGCCTTCACCTTCCTACGACCTGATGAGGAACTGACTTCAAAGAGCTGTGGCTGTTTCAGATGTGGGCTACCAAGTCACACAGCAAACACACAAACAGGCTTGAGGAGAACTTTTCTGTGCAGCTAGGGCAGAGCCGAGGGCCAGGCAGACTTCTGAGCCTGCTTTGCTGCCTGGGGCTAGGGAATGGCTGCAGTGTGGAGCACTCAGTCAGCCCCCTCCTCCAAACACATTTTATTTATGCATCTCTGCTTTTATCTCCCCTCCTTGTAAGCAGTAGCTTGAACTCCATCCTCAACCATACAAGTTGCTTGTTTGCAAACATCTCTTCATCCTCAAACCACAGGCAGGCAGATTGGTGTTGGATCATTAAATTCAGTCTTTTTGTGTGAACCAATTGCCATAAAAATCTTCCACTTCACCCCCCTTTTATTTATTTTTTTTTTAAGGAACAAACAAAAACTTGATTTTTGGTGTCAACAAATAATGCCAGAATCTAATCTCTTGACTCTTTAGGAAACCCAAGCACATACTTTTTGTCTTGGGGAAACATTCTTTGTAGCTTACCAGCACATCTTTTTATCCTTGGGTGTCAATTTAAGTCTGGAAACCCTTCCACAGCCCTCACCTACCACATGGATTCCCAGCAGAGAATGCAGCACCATCATCCAGCAGTTCAGGGTTAGACAGATGATCTTGTTTATAGGAATGAAGGAAAATGACTGGATGAAGGAGAATTACTCTTTCATAGCACCATTATTTGGAAGGAACCTCAAGGATCATCCAGTTCTAACCCCCCCTGCCATGGGCAGGGACACCTTACACTAGATCAGGTTGCTCAGAGCCACATCCAGCCTGGCCTTAAAACCTCCAGGAATGAGGCTTCTATCATCTCCCTGGGCAGCCTGTTCCAGTGTCTCACCACCCTCATTCTGAAGAATTTCTTCCTAACATCCAAACTGAACCTACCCACTTCAAGTTTTGCTCCCAAACCACCACTGATAGGCAAGCAGCAGGGAAAACATGAAGAGAAGGTAACAGAGATGAAGAACTGAATGAATGGAAACAGTGCAAAACAAAACCAGAAGTGCTGCAAACATCCAAGAGAAAGCAGCCTCTGAAGGCAGCACCAAAAAGCCAGACCTTTTTTTCATAGGATGGTAGATAAGAATGCAGGTAAAAGTTGACCAAAGCAAGGTGGTTTCTAAGAGAATGTTCACTACAACCTTGCCATCAGGTGAGTGCACACAAAAGGACACATTTTCTGCTGCCATTGCTCCACTGACTCCCAACGACACTACTAATTGGCACTGCTGATGAGATTATACCTGACCCTGTATCTCCCTACCCCTTCTTATGATCTAAGGTTTAGTGGCAAAGCTCTGTGAGGTCACTAGGGCTGTGCAGCCAGGCATTTGCACAAGGATCTAGGCCAGGTCTTCCCTTCTTCATCTGTAAAGCACAAAGAATGCGGCACTGTTGGTGGTGAAGGAGCAACCTAAGGAAACTTCCTCTCTCCTAGAAGGGCTGGCCTGGGCCTGTTCACTTCTCTTCTCCACAGCTGGGTAATTGCATTTCGAGTGAAGGCTTTTCTAGCCAGAAAAAGGAGGCCCTGCAGAATGAGTTAGAGGAAACCACAAGTTTGGCACCAGAGCCAGCATCCTTCTCTGGATCCTCACGCTGAGCCTGGCTGTCTGCAAAGCTCTGCTGCAAAAGGACCACAAGGTCTGTTCACGTGTGTGTGACAACTGCTGCAAGCATTTCCCTTCACTCCACCACGTGCATGGAAATCTGCACAAATCTGTGCTCTGCTGACCCACCCAGACAGGTGAAAACATAACCCATGCTTATAGACACAGCACCGAGGGAAGTCTGCAAGTCCATAGAACCTCCTTGTGAAGACATCTACACACTGAGATTTTACCTTGGGTACAACTGGCAGCCCAAACAACAAGCACAAGCACACAGCACAGGTGGACATCAAGCTGGACTGAGTCCCTCTGTCACAGTGCACCTCGCCCTGCTTTCATCCTTCTGCCTGGCAGAGGGGCAGCAAAATGAGGCTGCAGTCATAGGAAAGGATTTGGGCTTCTAAGCTCTAACAATAGAGGCTTGTCCTGTTGGATCCAGAGGCTCCAGATTCAGTTTCCACTGATGATCCACCCAGACGCTGGCCTTAGAGGTAGGGAATTACTGGAAATGACTTCATAATTATTTGAGCTCACTCAAGGGAATGATCCAGAGTTGTGCAGACACAATCCTCTCCAGAGTGGAGTCCAACAATCTGAAATCCCACCTGGCTACCTACCTGCAAGAGATTTTACACAGACCAGAGCCACAACCAAATCTTGTATGATGAAGAAAGAAAAATCTTTCCTTGGTACCTTCTGAATCCTTCCCCCAACTCTGCCTTTACTTCTAAGTGAAGGCTGTGGTGGTGGAACCTGTCAGCTTAGCAGCATTGGCATTCTCTGTTTATCCCCACCAATGGAAGATAGAATCATAGAATCAGTCAGGGTTGGAAGGGATCACAAGGATCATCTAGTTCCAACCACCCTGCCATGAGCAGGGACACCCTAAGGCCATGATAAGGTCAACTGGAAGCCTCCTCTTCTCCAGCCTGCACATACCCAACTCTTTCAGTCTGTCCTCATAGCAGAGGTGCTGCAGCCCTCTCTGGCTCTTCTCTGGACATGCTCCAGCATGTCCACATCCCTCTTGTAATAGAGGCTCCAGATCCTCATCTATTACCATCCAACATGCACACTCTTCTCAGCAGTCCCCAATGACAGGACAAGAAATAATGGCATAAACTTGACCATAGGAAGTCCCTTCTGACCATGAGAAGGAGGTTTAGTGAGAGGGTGGCAGAACACCATTCCAGGTAAAGCTCAACCACAAGCTTCTGGCCTAAGCACAGAAACTAACCTCCTTCACAGTGAGGGTGGCGAGACACTGGAACGGGTTGCCCAGGGAGGTTGTGGCTGCTTCCTCCCTGGAGGTGTTCAAGGCCAGGCTGGTTGAGGTCTTGAGCGCCCTGATCTAGTGGGAGGTGTCCCTGCCTATGGCAGGGGGTTGGAACCGGATGATCTTTGAGGTCTCTTCCAACCTAAACCATTCTATGACTCCTATCCATGCTCAGCCTGCTGTAACCTACACCACATGTGAAGAGAGCTGCAGCAGGTACAGCACCAGGCTGATTTCACCCAGGAGAAACAGGCACAGGCAGAGGGAACTCCGTGACGTGCAACTCACACAGAGCTGCTCTTCTCCTCACTTGAAATACAGATCCCAACTGTTTTGCCCAGTTTGGAGTCCACTCGACTGCCCCAACTCCCACGAGGGTCAAGAGCTCACTGCTATCCAAAGGGTGTCGGATCAGACCCTGGCAGCTCAGGATTCCCGCAAGGATCAGCGTCCCAGCGCGCCTGGGTTTGCGCCACGGCCAGACGGCACTGCGGTGACACCATCCTTATGGCGTAGCTGCGGTGTCACATTAGAGCTCAGCTGCTGCAAACACACCCAGAGAAACCAGATTCAGCAGCCTGAAGGAGGAGCAAGTCCAAACCACCATCCCTCCGCCGTCCACCTCTGCCGAGGCTCCAGCCGAGCGCCGCCGGCGACTATTTGGCGAGCGTGTTCTGGCCCCTTCTTACCCATTCAAGCCATTAATCATTCATCTTAATTATCTGGGTGGTATTTGGCGCTCCTCCCCCAACCCACGCTTGCCTGTCTGTTTGTGGGATCCATCTGCTGTTCCTCATCATCAACTTGGACTGCAAGGTCTGCGGAGAAAGGGCCATCCAGGCGTGACGTGTGCGCGGCGCTTCGTGCGCGCCAACCTCAGCCACCACTGGAGACCTCACATCGTGCCTCACTACAAATCACAGCAACTAATGGCACTCCTCAGATCTGCTGAGACAGCTCACACACACACACACTTACACACGTGCTACATGGTTGTGTGTACATCTCTGCATGCACACAGGCCAGCTCTGGAGCATGAGAGAGATGTGGACCTGCTGGAGCGGGGCCAGAGGAGGCCACAACAGCGACGAGAGAGCTGTGAGGCCAGGCTGAGAGAATTGGGGTTCTGCAGCCTGGAGAAGAGATGGCTCCAGGCAGAGCTTCTGGTGGCCTTTCAGGACCTAAAGGAGACAATAAGAAAGCTGGGGATAGACTTCTGAGCAGGGCCTCTTGTGAAAGGGCAAGGGATGATGGTTTGAACTAAGAGAGGGAGACTCAGACTGGAAAGAAGGAAGAAATGTTTGATAACTGAGGGTGGTGAGACATTGGCCTAGGTTGCCCAAGAGAGGTGGTAGGTGCCTCATCCCTGGAACCATCACAGGTTGGGTTGTTTGGGGCTCTCAGCAACCTGCTGTGCTTGCAGATGTCCCTGCTGGCTGCAGGGAGGGTTGGACTAGCTGAGCTTTCAAGGTCCCTTCCAAGCCAAACCATTCTGTGATTCAATGTTCCCAATGCACACGCACATGGAGGTCTCCTGGAGACAGGTATGCCTGCAGCTGAAGCAGATGCCAGAGATCAGGGGAAAGAGGAAAGAGAGAGCAGCCAGATGCAAAGTTCCAGATGTGAAGCAGTAGCTGAAGCCATCTTCTGCCTGCTCACCCCCTCTAGCTGCAGTCCACAAGCTTGCACAGAGAAGAGCCACTCACCACACACCAGTCACAACACAGTTGCCCAGGGTGTGAAGACGTCTTTCTAAATGGAACTAGTGCACCCTGCATGGTGTGAGAGGACATCTAAGGGCTTCAGGGCTCCGCTGACAAACACACTGAACACTTGCAGGGACTTCCACAGGAGCAGGGCTAAGGAAATGTGCACCTCGTGCACTGGTGGCATAGAAGGGCGCAGCAATGTCAAGGAGACTCAACAAAGCTTCCCCAGCTTTAAGCTACCTGACACTCCAAAACTTCCATTTTGGATTGCTGGATGTATTAAGAAATAGTTTGGGGAGGTTTAGGTTGGACATCAGGAAAAATTTCTTCCCCAAAAGGGTGTCACAAGCCCTGGATCAAGCTACCCAGGGCAGTGGAGGAGTTCCCGTCCCTGGAGGGGTTTCAAAACCATGTACATGTGGTACTGAGGGGCACGGCTCAGTGATGACCTGGCAGGGCTGGGTTAAGGGTTGGACTTGATCTTAAGGATCTCTTCCAACCAAAACACTTCTGTGTCTCATTTCCAAAGTGTATTTTATGGTATCTGTACCTGAAAGGGGACATTTAGCTGGACCTGGCCTGCACTGAATGATCAGATAGAAATCCCCAGAACTCCCTGTCCTCTGCTGAGGAGATATGGTGTTTGCTGAGACACATTTCTGCTCTCCCATAGTTACAGGCAGGTATCAAGGCAGGCAAAGATAAAGTGATTTTCTTTCTTACTTGTATTGCAGATCAAACTAAAGCTCATCCACACATCCTCTACCATGCACCAGGACCCAAGTCCAGCCAAATATTGCAAGCAAAACAAAGCCAAGTCTAGGAGACACAAAGCACCCACAAAGTGGGGAGTGCACCCATAAGAGCCACACCACCAGTCTATGCCTGTTTGCTTCCTGCCCTCCTGTAAACCTCTGTGCATCTGAGAGGTGTTCCCATATCAAGAACTACAGGTGCCAGCTCCCTCCAAATTCCTGTGCTCCACACCAGCCATAGAACTGGTGGAAGGTGCTGAGATTTTGCATTTCAGCCAGCATTATGTAACCAGCATGTACCTATAAGCCTGGTTTGCTAGGTCTTCACCCAGGAGAGCATCACAGAAGGTTAGGGGCTGGAAGTGATCTCAAAAACTCATCCAGTCCAACCCTCCTACAGAGCAGGATCACCCATAGCAAATCACACAGGAACACATCCAGGCAAGTCTTCAATATCTCTAGAGAGGGAGATTCCACAACCCCCCTGGGCAGTCTGTTCCACTGCTCTGTCACCCTCATAGGGAAAAAAAATATTCTCACATTTCCATGGAACTTCCTATACCTCAGCTTCCACTCATTGCCCCTTGTGCTGTCATCAGGCATCACCCAGCAGAGCCTGGCTCCAGCCTCCTGCCACTCACCTTTACATATTTATCAATATGAATGAGATCACCTCTCAGGCTCCTCCTGTCGAAGCTGCAGAGCCTCAGCTCTCTCAGCCTCTCCTCGTAAGGAAGGTGTTGAGGTACTCTCCGTCACTTGTGGCACCATCTCCCATGATGGAAAAGACAACTGAAGGATCTGTTAGCATGGAAAAGGGAGAGAGTCTATTCCATGAAGAGCTTCCCTGCATGCCTTGAGACCAAAGAGAGGACTTGACTCTGAAAGGTTGCCATTCTCCCTCCAATGCTGAGGTCACTTCAAGAGAGACGGACCCAGGGACGGATAAAAAGCAGCAGTGTCAGGACAAGGCACATACCATGAGTCTGTCTGCTACATCACTAATGACTATCATCTGGGGGCAACAACAGCAGGATGAGACAACGTTGCTTCATGGAGAGGGAGCATAAAGGAACCCCCTTCAGCAAACATACCAGCAGAACAATCAGATGGTTAATCACAACGTTGGCCATGAGAGGTTTTCTCCATTCCTCCACTTCAAAGGAGCAGTGAAGAATAAACAGCATTGCCTCTTCTGGAGGGATGAGTCAGCCCCCTGCCCACGCTGGGGTTATCCTCACACTGCTGCTGCTGCTGCTCAGAGCATGGGAGTGTTCCCCAGGGAGAAGAAAGGCTTTGTTTAGCTTGTGGTGCTCCATGCCAGATCACACAGCAGTGCTCTCCATGGCCTCCCTACTAGCGATCCTGGGAGGCTACTGTGCATGTGGCTGATGGGGAGGGATCTCCACAGAGGTTCTCCTACACAGTGTTCTCTAACTCCAGGTGATGACAGTGGGAGAAAAGCCACTGGCTGGATCAGAGGAGCTGTGGGGTGGTTGAGAGATTCTACTGCCTGTATCCAGCTTTGATCTAGGACAGTAGAAGGTTGAAAGGCAACAGCACTTAGCATAAAGTTCATGAGATGGCCTTTTTATCCAGGTCAGGTAAAGATGATATAAAGGTGACAGAGTGGACTAGCAAATTACTTGAGTTCCTCCTTTGGTCACGGCTAGTGGTGAAGGAACCTGCACAGACCCAGCAGGGCATGATCTCAAGCAGCTGTGCAGGAAGAGCACTTCAGACAAGCCCCACCTAACACTTCAGAAGGAAAGGTGTGATCACAGAGTGCTATGTCTACCCACTCTGCCTTCCACCACGAGGAACAAGTGCTGGTCTATAGGCCTTTCTCTTAAGGAAGGAGACCGCTCCATGGGGAAGATGACAGCAGAAGCCCAGGCAGCAGCAGCAGCCAAACACATGGTGCTGCTGTTGTCTGTCTCAAGAGACACACCAAAGAGCTGAGAAACAGAGCAGAAATAATCACTCCTGTCCTAGGAGGACTAACAAGTACCAACAAGTCTGCCTGTCTTGGTGGGAATTTAATCTGTGGAGGTTTAACAACAAGCAGGTGTCCCACAAAGTGAGCCTTCTGATCCTCTCACACAACCTTTGCTTCATGCTCCTACCCAAGCAGCAGCCACAGAATCTCCTGCCCAAGTCTGCTGAGGACACCCACATGAGCTACACCAGCAGTACACATCTGCTTCCTGCCTTTGCAAAGCTACTTCTACACATCCCTTGTCACCCACCATGTCAAAGTCCTGGCCACCATGATGACACATGCTTGGCCTGTCTGTGCTCAGAAGGTCCCACCAGGTCCAAGGTGTTCTGCAGTGTGGCTGAAGGTTGGAATCTATGACCTCAGAGGGCTTTTCCAGCCCAAACAATTCTATGATCCTCCTGGACGCAAGTTGCTCGCATCCAGGTAAAACTGCAGATGCCTCTCCTACCACAGACAGTTGTGAAACCTTGGATAGATCAGGTGGAAAACGCTGAAGCACCAATCCTGCACATCCCATCACTCTCACCATGGAACTGTCACAATTACATAATGCTTTTGGTTGGAAGAGTTTAAGTCCAACTCTTAACCCAGCACTGTCATGTCCCTCAGCACCACATCTACTTGGCTTTTCAATCCCTCCAGGAATGGGGACTCCACCACTACCACGGGCAGCCTGTTCCAGGCCTTTTGGCAAAGAAATTTTCCTCATGTCCAGCCCAAACCTCAACTTGAAGCTCTTTCCTCTTGTCCTGTCACTGGTTAATTGAATGAAGAGACTGATCCTCACCTTGCTTCAACCTTCTTTCAGGGTCTCCCCTTGGCTTCCTTTTCTCCAGGTGGAACAGTTCCAAGCCAAGGTCTCCCCTTGGCTTCCTTTTCTCCAGGTGGAACAATTCCAGTTCCCTCAGCTGCTTCTCACCAGCCCTGTTTCTCCAGACCCTTCACCAGCTTTGCTGCCTTTCTCTGGACCCTCTCCAACACCTCCATGTCCTTCTTGTAGTGAGGACCCCAAAAGCGAGCTCAATATTTGATGTGCAGCCTCACCAGTTCTGAGTACAGGAGCCCAATCAGTGCCTCGGTCCTGCTGGCCACACTACTTCTGATCCAAACCAGGAGGCTGTTAGAATCGGTGGGGAAACATCAGCTCACACCAGCTGCAAACCTCTCCTGATGTTTTCGGGCACTCTGGGCCTATTACTACCCACAACAGCTGCGAGATGACATTAGGTCCACCACAAAGTTCCTCCCCGCCTCTGCCGCAAGGTCCCTCAGCTCCCCAAGGGCATGGCTGCACTTGCCCAGCAGCTCTCTGGCTGCCCGGGGTGGGGGACAGGGCACTGCAGTGGCACTTGTCCCCTTCAGCTGGCCTGGTGCTCCTCGCAGGGCTTTTCTGTCTGTGGTGGAGCTCTGGAGGCGGGCAGGAGCAGGCACAGAAGAGCTGGCTCTGCTCAGCAGGGCCTCCGCTCATTTCCTGAGCGTTTTTTGATGCGTTCCGTTTGTGACCGAGCTTGGGCTGGGATCCCAGCTGATATTTTAACTTCAGCCTCAATAGATTTCAAACTCCAGCCACTGTAAATAATTCCCTGACATGCACTCTGCCTGCTTTTTTGGCACTTCTGCTTGTGTACAGTATAGCTATTTTCCCCACCCACATGTCCTTTTTAAACCTTCTCCTACCTCTCTCCCCGGCCAAGAAGAAGACAGCGTCTTGGTGAAGCTGCCTGAGCCTTGGTGAAGCCTGGAGGCACCAGATCGCTTTGACAAATCCCTGCATAATCATCATCACATTCTCTGCTTAACAAGAGACAGATGAAGCGGTGTGCCACGTTCTGGGAGATGTTTACAGGACAGAGAACATTGGAACAACCACATGGCTCCAGACCAGGGAGCGAGCTACACGAGGAACCTGGTGTCAGCAGTCGCCAGGACCAGAAGTTAACCAGTCTGTAAACAACAAGGATGCAAAAATCCTCTTGTGGTAGTCAGTGAGGAATTTTACCCACTCGGGCTGCCTGATGCTAGGTTTCCTCAGAGTTAGGAGAGGACAATTCCTTGCTCAGCCTACTAAAGTACCAATAAAGCAGTCATTGAGCTCATGTTTAATTTTACACCTGCAGCCAGCTCCAATGGGGTCATAGAATCAGCCAGGTTGGAAAAGACCTCCAAGCTTATCCAGTCCAACCTAGCACCCAGCCCTAGCCAATCAACTAGAGCATGGCACTAAGTGCCCCATCCAGGCTTTTCTTGAACATCTCCAGGGACAGCAACTCCTCCACCTCCATGGGCAGCCCATTCCAATGCCAGTCAGTCCCTCTGGGAAGAACTTCCTCCTAACATCCAGCCTAGACCTCCCCTGGCACAACTTGAGACTGTGTCCCCTCACTCTGTTGCTGGGTGCCTGGGAGAAGAGCCCAACCCTATCTGGCCACAACCTCCCTTCAGGTAGCTGCAGACAGCAATTAGGTCCGCCCTGAGCCTCCTCTTCTCCAGGCTGCACACCCCCAGCTCTCTCAGCCTCTCCTCACAGGGCTGTGCTTCAGGTTCCTCATCAGCTTCATCATCCTTCTCTGGACACCTTCCAGTACCTCAACACCTCTCTTGAATTGAGGGGCCCAGAACTGGACTCAGTCCATGGCTTACAAATCATCCAGGCTGCATTTTGCTAACAGGAGTGAGACAACTCCTGCATTTTGTGTGTCTTGTGCTCCTGTCATGCCTGCTAGACAAGGAGTAACCCTCTCATAGAACATACAGATAGGTACAGACCACAGAATCACAGAATTATCAGGGCTGAAAGGGACTTCAAGGAGCCATGGGGCAGGGACACCCCACAACATAGCAGGTTGCCCAGAGTCACATCCAGCCTGACCTTAAAATCCTCCAGGCATGAGGCTTTCACCACCTCACTGGGCAACCTGTGCCTGTGTCTCATCACCCTCATGGTGAAGAACTTCTTCCTAATATCCAATCCTAATCTACCTTCCTCTTACTTGAATCCATTCCTCTCAGTCCTATCACCCTAAAAAGTCCCTCCCCAGCTTTCCTGTAGCTGCCTTCAGATACTAGAAAGCCACAATAAGGGCTCCTTGGAGCCTCTTCTTCTCCAGACTGAATAGCCCAAACTCTCTCAGGCTGTCCTCATAGGAGAGCAGCTCCAACTCATCCTCATAGCCCTTCCCTGGACACACTCCAGCATGTCCATATCTGTCTTGCAATAGGAGCTCCAGAACTGGACACAGTGCTCCAGGTGGGGGAGACCACTTGGTCTGAAGCCTACAGACTCCCTTAAAGGTGACAACCATCACTGGGAAACATTGAACAGTCAAACAGAGGTGGGTTTTGCTCTTGTGACTTCCTTTTCTCCATGATGAGGAGAGTTAAACTCTCCAGAAAGAAGGATCCTACAGCAAGAAGCCATCAGAATTTCAGCACAGCAGCTCTTGCTGGGTGTCACCCATCCCATTGCCCCTCAGCCTTTGAGCAAAGTTTCTTTCACAGTATTGCAGAGCTGTAGAGGCACCTGAAGTCTCCTTCCAGCCTGCCCCTTCTCTTGGAGCTTGGTCTGAGGGCAGAGTGGAGATTCAAAACAAGCAGTAAACAAACCCAATCTCTCCTAAGTGTAAACTCCCTGGCTGATTTGACTCCCACTTTCCTGCTTACACTGGAATTTCATTTTTTCGTCTTTTTCTCTTCCCTTTCTAAGAAGAAAAAAAAAAGATGGGGAGGGGAAGCAAAAAAACCCCTCCAAACTCCATCAAGAATCCAGCTCTGCAACCACAGAGTCAACAGATGAGGCAAGGAGACCTTTGTCACCTACTAGAAGCCCATCAGGTGTCTTCAAATATTGCTGCTTGCTTCAGATTTGGTAGGTTTGTGGCTGGCCCAAACATGTGTAGAGTCTGGCTCCAAGGGAAGGTCTGATCTGTGCTATCCTAGAAATTCCAGTTTTGTCTGGCCCAGGAGTTGCTGGCCATCTGCAGAGTGGAAATGGGAGTGGAAACCTGTCATCACAAGAATGGAGTGAATTCTAGGCAGGCTGCTGTAAAGCTCTTCAGGATGGCTTCCCAGCTGGCAGAGGTGGAGCTCAGCTGCAAGACAGTCAGTGGAACCACATGGATTCACACCACCCGGGAATCCAGCCTCCTTCTAAAGAATTCATGGCACTCCAGGGCTGAACAGAGAGCTGACAGGAAGCTTGACTTGTATTCAAATGCCACAGATCTGTGCAGGAGGACATTCCCAGTAGCCACCAGAGAATTCCAAGAAGCCCTCCAGCACGGTTGCTCCATTGCACTGTGTTGCCTCCAGATCCAGCCAAAGGGCTATGATGCCACCTTTTCCACAACTCCTGAAGCTTTGGCTGTCCCAGAGGAGGCTGTCACAGCCTTCATGCCTCCCAGCCCACCTTTGCCCATGACAGGCTGGAATAGCTGAATGAGGATTTTCAGACACTGAAGAAAATCTCCAAGGTTTGACCTTTTACATCGGTTAGAGTTGTTTGCATAGGTTAAGACACCACCAAGTGAAGAGTCAGGAAGAGAAGATGCCTGGCACTGAGCTGTCACTGAAGTGAAAAGCACAGACAGTGCCAGCAGGGTGGAAGTGGAGGGGAATGGAGTGTGCAGTGATTTTATTTTGGGGATAAAGGGTGAGCCAGCAACATACCAATGAATCATAGAATCACAGAGTAATATGTGATTTTCCAAACATCCAAAGGTTTTGGTCTGCCTTAGCATTCTGTTACTCGTGGTTTGGGGTTGGAAGGGACATTGAAAGCTTATGTGAGTGGAGGGGGATTGGACTAGAAGGGACATCTGCAACTGGAGCAGGTTGCTCACAGCCCCAAACAACCTCGCTTGCAATGGTTCCAGGGATGGAGCATCTGCCACCTCTTTGGGCAACCTGGGACAGGCTCTTGCCACCCTCCCTATCAAATAGTTCTTCCTCTTTCAGTTCAAGCCATCAGCCCTTGTCCTGGCACAACAGGCCCTGTTCAGAAGTCTGCCCTCATCATTCTTACTGTCTCCTTTAAGCCCTGAAACCTTCTCTTCTCCAGGCTGAACAAGACCAGCTCTCAGCCTGGCCTCACAGCAGAGGGCTTCCAGTCCTGCCAGCCCTGCTGTGGCCTCCTCTGGCCCTGCTTCAGCAGGTTCCCATATGTGCTGAGGACTCCAGAGCTGGCCCCAGCACTGCTGTGGAGTCTCAGGAGGGCAGAGCAACAGAATCCCCTCCCTTGCCCTGCTGGACACTTTTACAGATCTCCTACCATGTCCTCCACTACATATTTCTGTGTCAGCATCTTCCTTCCAACTTTGGTCACCAACAAAGAGATGCAACTATTCCTAGAATCACTTTGTTTGGAAAAGACTTTTAAGATGATTGAATCCAACCATCACCCAAATCTACCAAGTCTGGTTTTGGTCTGCCTTAGCATTTTATTACTTGTAGATTCTGGAAGAGAGTCCTAAGTGAGGCTTTTAAAGTAACTAACCCTTGGATAAATTTTCATGAGCTGTTTTTTCTTTTATTCCTGACTCATCAAGCAGGGAAACTGAGGCAGCAGGAGGTAATACACAACTCAGTGGTAGACAAGAAGAGAATGTCTTGCTCCAGACTTCCAGCTGGTTGGCTCTGCCTCCCAGACAATGTTGGCTCCTAGGTAAATAATGGAGCTGTCACACCCAAATGTTATTTTTAAACTGTGGGTATTGAGCTTGGCACCAACTCCAGCAAAGCACAGCACGACCAAGGGAGTCCTGAGGAACAAGTGCCCTGCACAGATGGAGCTGCTTTGGGGAAACCTTGTTGTTCTGCTAGGTTTATGTAATCAGTTGAATGGGAGCCCATACTCCAACCTTTCAGCTGCACAAAAGGACAGGGAGAGCCTGAACTGGGAGGATGGGGCAGGGTGGTGGAGCTGGCTCCATCAGCCATCACCTTCTCCACCCTGGTGCCCTGGCCCAAGCCGCTCCGGTCAAATCCATAGGGGGGCAGCAAACCCTTTGTAGTCATGGGACAGACTTCCCAGAGTGATGCTCTTCCAAACTGTCCCCGGGCAGCTGGAGAGCCCCACACAAACACAGCATCCTTTGGGGCGTCAGCGTGCTTGCACAAGAGCAGGGGAAAGAAGGTGAGCTTGCAAAGTCTCTTTGGACTAGGCAGAAGTTGTCAGTTCAGCTCAGTGACCCAGCTGGAAAGGACGTGGAGTGTGTGGGCACCAGCAGGGCTGACACAAGGCTCTGGGCAAACAGGTGAGCTGTGCATCAGCACGGTAACAATGATCACAGCAAAGCTCCATCCACTTCCACATTCAGCTTCCACGGTGGCCAACACCCACAAAGACTATAAAGAAAAGAACACAAATGGACTTACTCCAGGCCAGGATGCTCCCTGCCTCCAGAGGTATGCAGCTCCAGCCAGCTTCAGGATACCCCAAGTCCACACTCTTTCCACCACAGCTGCAGCTTCAGCACAGAGAGAGAAGAAAGGAGCCAGCGCAGCAACATGCAACTGCAGCAAACCCTGGGGCTGGATCCAACAGCAGGGCTCTGCAGACTCCTCTGCAAAGAAGAAAAGCTTATCAAGGTCTCCACTTTCTGTTCCAATGCTGAGTTTGATTAAAGAAGGAATTATCTAGAGATCCCTTCCCTTACCCCAGTAACACACAACACAACATCCCTACCTCCTTCTGCTGACAGTTGGCACGAATGAAAAGCAGAACTAAACACACCTTGCACCAAGATGGGCTCCACACAGCCATGCCTCAAACACACCCAGGGCAGGAGGAGAGAGGATTTAGAATCATAGAGTCAGTCAGGATTTGAAGGGACCACAAGGATCATCAAGTTCCAACCCCCCTGCCATGCCCAGGGACACCCTATCCTAGATCAGGCTGCCCACAGCCTCAGCCAGCCTGGCTGCAAACACCTCCAGGGATGTGGCCCCAACCACCTCCCTGGGCAACCCATTCCAGTCTCTCACTACTCTCATGGTGCAGAACTTCCTCCTCACATCCAATCTGAATCTCCCCACCTCCAGCTTTGCTCCATTCCCCCTAGTCCTGTCACTACATGACAGCCTAAGAAGTCCCTCCCCAGTGTTTCTGTAGCCCCCTTCAGATCCTGGAAGGCCACAATAAGGTCACCTTGGAGCCTTCTCTTCTCCAGACTGAACAGCCCCAACTCTTTCAGTCTGTCCTCACAGCAGAGGTGCTGCAGCCCTCTGAGCATCCTCATGGCCCTTCTCTAGACACGCTCCAGCATCTCCACATCCCTTTTGAGGAATTATTTCTCCTTTTTTTTTTTTTTTTAAACACTCTTAATTGAAGGCCAGCCCCATCCAAACAGCCTTGCTATGATCTTTCAGAAGCCAGTGGCTTTTGTGGCCGAGCATGCCAAAAAGGCAGAGGGAGGGAGGG
Organism: Psilopogon haemacephalus; assembly: GCA_013396835.1. Taxonomy (NCBI): domain Eukaryota; kingdom Metazoa; phylum Chordata; class Aves; order Piciformes; family Megalaimidae; genus Psilopogon; species Psilopogon haemacephalus. Next base: position 98,001 of record VWZI01021446.1, on the reverse strand, counting down.
AGGGAGACAGCGAGAACGGCGAAAGCTTTCTCGCTTTCGCTCCTCGGCGCCGTTGCGAAACCTTCCTCCTCCAACACACAAGAACTCAACTCCAGTTGCCATGTTCTAAACAAACCACAGTGGGTTATTGTGCTGAGCTCCTGCAATCAGGAATGTAGGTCAAGAACTTCTGGACCTCTTGGATTTTAAGGTACACAAGCCCTGGCAGCGCTGTGATTCTTCTTCGCTTTGCCTTTCTTTTCCTCTGCAATTGCTTTTTTTTTCACTCCTCCTCCTTCTCCTGTCCTTCTCTCTCTCTCTCCACACTGTACCCTTATCCTCTTCCAGTTGCTTTTCCCTTCCTGCTTTCCCTCTCCCCTTCCTTCGCCTCTCTCTCTCTCTACACTGCACCTTTATCCTCTTCCAGTCGCTTTTCCCTTCCTGCTTTCCCTCTCCCCTTCCTTCGCCTCTCTCTCTCTACGCTGCACCTTTATCCTCTTCCAGTTGTTTTTCCCTTCCTGCTTTCCTTCTCCCCTTCCTTCGCCTCTCTCTCTACACTGCACCTTTATCCTCTTCCAGTTGCTTTTCCTTTCCTGCTTTCCCTCTCCCCTTCCATCGCCTCTCTCTCTCTCCTCACGCTGCAAGCTGCAGCTTCAAATCCAACGCCCTGAAAAACTCCATTCTGTTTATCAAACACATTTCCCATTCTGCCTTTTTCGCCGAGTAGGACACAAAAACAAGCGGGCAAAAAAAACCTACGTGGTGTGCAGAGGCTGATGCACGTCCCTCCAGCACGTGAAAAGACACCAAAAGCACGGGGAGGGGTTGTGCCCACGTGTGATTGCACATGCATTTGTTTTCCCCTTTCCCCTGTACATTGAATCTGCCTTTTTTTGCAGCCTGAGGGAAGGCTGCAGGGCAGGCTGCCGGAGCCCGGCTCGGCGCGTTGCGAACCGTGTCAGGATGAATAATGGGGGCAAGAGATTCTGCCAGAGGGTCATGGAACAGCAAGTACGTCAAAAGGCCAGATTGTCCACGTGGTATCAGCCCAGGGTTTGCACAGTGCTGCCAGGCAGAGACCAACATCAAGCTGTAGTCTTCTAAGGTCAGCAGAAGCAGGAGGTCCGTTTCTGCTGACCCTTCTTGCAGGAGTGTGGATTTGCAGGTTGCCACCCAGGAATCCCAGCAGCTTTTATGCTTTGGTT
>VWZI01021446.1:74997-92298 GCA_013396835.1 Psilopogon haemacephalus | reverse complement strand
CTGCTCAAGAGCCAGCCCAGAAGTTGGTGGCCCCCAAACTGATTAATACTGCTCAAGAGCCAGCCCAGAAGTTGGTGGCCCCCAAACTGATTGATACTGCTCAAGAGCCAGCCCAGAAGTTGGTGGCCCCCGAACTGATTAATACTACTCAAGATCCAGCCCAGAATTTGGTGGTCCCCAAACTGATTGATAATGCTCAAGAGCCAGCCCAGAAGTTGTTGACCCCCAAGCTGGTTTGAAGCTGGCGGTCCTCAAGCTGGTTTTGACTGCTCAAGATCCAGCCTAGAAGTTGGTGGCCCCTAGGCTGGTTTATACTGCTCAAGACTCAGCCCAGAAGTTGGTGGTCCCCAAACTGATTGATACTGCTCAAGATCCATTGCAGATGTTCATGCTGGTACTTGCCTGAAGCTGTAAGATGTCAGTGAAGTTTCCTCCTGGTTCATACTATCTTTCCCCACCCTGGCCTGTCTCAAAACTTCCTACTGACAGGCACTTCAAGATGAGCATTCCCTCTCCCAGGTGAACAGCCTCCTTCTCCCATCTTCCTAATTGAGTCTTTTCCTTCACCTGTTTCCTCACCTCATGTCAAGCACAGAAACCCCAATGCCACCTCTGAAGCTTCACCAATGTATCTTCTCTCCTCTTTGCCTTTCTTTCCTTCCTGAGCTCACCCTTCACTGCTTCTCAAGCCTCTGCTAAAAGCTTCGAGTCATTCTCCAGGCAGTCCCTTGACAAAATCCCACTTGGAGGACATCCACTGATTTCCACATCATCCAAAACCACCACCCAAGAGGAGAGTCAGCAGCTCTTGTTCCAAACGTGCAATGTACGGATGAGAGCCCATCCTACAAACAGAGTGACATCAGTAGATGTGGGAAGAGCACACAAGGGTGAGATTGGAGCCAGCAGCCTCCTTGCAAGAGACCAGTGCTAACCATTCACCAGCTGAGACCTCAGCTTCGTTTCCCAAGAGGGATGGAAGAGGCAGATTGCACCAGCATGACAGCCAGAGTGGTGCTATCAAAGCAACCATGGAGAACCATGCACTGAAACAGTCCATGCAACCTTTGCACTCTCCAAATTTCTCAGCAGCAGCAGCAGGGAGGTCCAAGCAGCATAAACAATTCAATATGAGCCAGCGGTGTGCCCAGGTGGCCAAGAAAGCAAACAGCATCCTGGCTGGGGTCAGAAATTGCTGTGTCCAGCAGGAGTAGGGAGGTGATTGTCCCTTTGGACTCTGCTTTGGTGAGGCACTAAGTGCCTCATGCAGCCTCCTCTTAAACACCCCCAGGGATGGGGACTCCACCACCTCCCCAGGCCCGTTCCAATGCCAAACACTCTTCCTGTGAAGAACTTCTTCCTAACATCCAGCCTGAACCTGCCCCAGCACAGCTTGAGGCTGTATCTTCTTGTTCTGTCACTGGGTGCCTGGGAGAAGAGTCCAACCCCACCTGGCTACAACCTCCCTTCAGGTAATTGTTGAGAGCAATAAGGTCTCCCCTGAGCCTCCTCTTCTCCAGGCTGGTCCTCAGAATGCCCCCAGGAGAGTGCTGCAGGTTAACAGTGGTAAATAAAACCAGCACCACCCAGCTGGTAAATAATTTACCACCTCCCATGGTAAATAAAATCAGCACCACCCAGCTGAAGACACACACCACAAAGTCACCTGCACCCCTGAGGAAGTAAAAACCAATGCCAACCAGCCAGGGCCAACTTACAGCCTTTGCCAGCAGCATTCTTGCTGCTGGTGAGCCCTGTGGAAACCATTACCAATCAAGACCACTCAGAGCAAACCAAGTGAAGCCTTATTTCCAGAACATAGGACATCCCAACACCTCCATCCACTTCATTCTATCAGGTCCATCCAGAAGCCCAAGCTGCTGCTTTTTCACTTCCTTGCTCCTCCTTCTCTGAGCTCTTCCTGTGCTATTGCTCAAGCCTGACTAGTTCTGGATCTCTCAATTCCAGCACGGTGGGAGTTGGAAGTGAGCTCTGGAGATCACCCAGTCCAACTCCCCTGCCCACAGCAGGTTGCCCAGGATCGCAATGGCCAGGTGGGGTTGGAATCTCTCTGGGTAGCCTGCTCCAGTCTCTGCCACCCTCACCACAAAGAAGTTTCTACTCCTGTTTAGATAGAACCTCCTGGGTTCCAGTTCATGCCCACTGCCCCTTGTCTTGTCCCTGGGCACCACTGACAAGAGCCTGGCCACGTCCCCTTGATGCCCATCCTTTAGCTACTGATCAGCATTGATCAGATCCCCAACACTGTCTCTGAGCACAGGCAACTGCCTTGAGAAACCTCAACCTTCAAAGAAACCAACACAGATCTCCAGAAGAAGCAGTGGTGTGCAGCTGCCAGCTGGGCTGTTTTCTAGTACAGGAGTAATCTCAGAGCCTTGCTCAGCTGAGTGAGCAATCCTTGCTTAGGGTGGGTACAGCAGAAGCTCGACTCGCCCATCCTTGCAGCTCAGAGAGATAATACCACCATAGAGCACAACATCTGGCTTTCCCTTCACCCTGAAGCCTCCCAAACAGCCTGACCCTAGCCACCCGAGCTGGGATAAATCATAGTTGGGCAGGGGCTTCTCTTCCCAGCAGCAAAGGGACCCCCGTGGACCATGTTTCATCACCACAAACAGAATGGGACCAGGGAGAACAGCAGCGAGTTCACGTAGTGGCGATCTGGCCCCATTCTGGGCTACTCTGTGCATATTTAAGGGATGCTCTAAGCTGCCAACACGGCCCAGGGCTGGGCAAAATATGAGTAACTCTGGTTTAGAGGAAGAGGCAACAAAAAGAACCTAAGAGAGATTCTGAAAGCAGGAAAAACAGGCTTGTTTGTGAAGCCAAAAAAGAGAGCGCAGCGTCTTCCCAGGCCAAGGGAATGTTTCTTGCAACGTCCCTTTGCCTTGGCTACCTGGCCACCCTCACATAAACAATGGAGACACACCAAGCAAGCAAGGAGGCTTCACAGAGGTTATAAAAATATCACTTGTGTAATTAGACTGAACCAAGACTCATGACTTGCTGGTTGGAAGGAATGTGTGTGTGTGTGTGTTTCCTCTCTCCATTTTTTTTTTTTTTTCCCTTTTCTCTCCCCTTTTCTCCTTTTTTTTAGTTTCTCTCATAAAAATCCAGATAAACAAAAGCCTGAGGCTTATTGGATGGTTCCTTGCACATCGTTTGGGAAGCAGAAACAACAACTACAGCAGCAGCAGCGGCGACGGCGACCATGGCAGCGAGGAGCAGAGGTTGTGATTGGTGCCACACGGCCCCTGGCTTCCTGTTGGCAGGAGCTGTTCTCGCCCTGGCTCTGCCCTGCACAACAGCTGTCCACGTGCCACATGCCAGGACGTGATGAAGCCACTGTGCCACTGCAAAGTGTCTCCTCACTCTGCCCACAGCTGGCATCCTTACGTCATTGGGGCAGAGGAGTGCGGCGCATGGACTGATGCTCCGAGGGCTTCTGGCCTTGGCTTCGTGGGGGATTTGCTTACTCACCAAACCTCAGTGTGAGGAGGGTTGGAAGTGAGCTCTGGAGGTCATCCTCCCCCCCACTGCTAAAGCTGGGCACCCACACCAACTTGCCCAGGAGCACAATAGCCAGGGGCGGTTGGAAGCTCTCCACAAAAGGAGACCACAAAACAACTTCTCTGGGCAGCCTACTCCAGGCCTCCAGCATCCCCACAATAAAGAAGTTTCTCATTTTACAAACTGGAACTCAGGAGGTTCCATCTGAGCCCCTTGACCTGTCAGTGAAGAGTATGGCCCCATCCTCCATCCCCCCACCCTTTAGCTCTTGCTGAGAATTGATAAAATCCCCTGTGGAGCTGCTCTTCTCCAGGCTCAATAGAATAGAATCATAGAATCAGTCAGGGTTGGAAGGGACCACAAGAATCAGCCAGTTCCAAGCCTCCTGCCATGCCCGGGGACGCCTTACCCTAAATCAGGCTAGCCACAGCCTCATCCAGCCTGGCTGCAAACACTTCCAAGGACGTGACACCAACCACCTCCCTGGGCAGACCATTCCAGGGCCTCACCACTCTCATGGTGAAGAACTTCCTCCTCACGTCCCGTCTGAATCTCCCCACCTCCAGCTTTGCTCCATTCCCCCTAGTCCTGTCACTACTGATATCCTAAAAAGTCCCACCCCAGCTTTTTCTGTTGAGAGTCCCAGGGCTCTCAACCTTTTCCCCTCACAGAGATGCTCCAGGCACCTCCTGCAGCTTTGTAGCCTTCACTAAACTCTCTCCAGTGGTTCCCTGTCTCTCTTGAACTGGGGAACACAGAGCTCACTCCCTACAGATGGATACCCGAAAAAAAAAAAAAAAGAGAGGGAAAGCCAGTGCTTGGAACACCCTTGCCTGCCATGCCTGGTTCACCAGAAGCCCACAGGCCAGTGAGACACAGCTGAGTATCACCCTCACACTCACCACAGCCCCCAACACTCACATAGAATAGAATAAGCCATGTTGGAAGAGACCTCCAAGCTCATCCAGTCCAACCTAGCACCCGGCCCTAGCCAGTGGCACTAAGTGCCCCATCCAGGCTTTGCTTGAACACATCCAGGGATGGCAACTCCACCACCTCCCTGGGCAGCCCCTTCCAATGCCAATCACTCTCTCTGTGAAGAACTTCCTCCTAACATCCAGCCTATACCTCCCCTGGCACAACTTGAGACCATGTCCCCTCATTCTGTTGCTGGTTGCCTGCAGATACTTTGTGAGAACCTCCAGATAAAAAGCAGGAGCCCTGCCAGCTTCAAAAAAACAAACAAACAAACAAACAAAAAAAATGTTGTGTGTGGCCCTAGAACAGCATGAGATAGGGCTTCAGAATAATAAGACTGAACCAACCCAAAAGTATTTGGAGTATTTTTCATCTGTTTTCTCATTCGGACCCTGGAGGCTTCATATTTTCAAGTGAAGTTGTTTTCTTCCAGGATCAAGAGAGCTGGAAATGCTAGTTTGGAAAAAAAAAGGAAAAAAAAAAAAAAACAACCAAAAAAAACCCAAACCAACAAAGCTATAAAATAAATTTTTAAAAACTTAAAAAAAAAAGAAAAAGAAAGCTGAGAATCTCATTCAGCCTCTTGATTCCAGAAGCTCAAATAAAGACCACAAGTCTCAAGCAAAATCCACAAACATCACAAGCTTCACAATGATATTCAACAAGGGATGCCAAGCTTCAGAAGCATGGAATTGGTAATTCCCACCTCGCTGGATCTGGTGGTGTTTTCTTTTTTTCCCCCCTCTCCCCTCAGGTTCTGTGGCTGTTTTTCTCTTCCTATAGGGACTCTAATTCTGGGCAGACAAACCAATTTCTTCCCTTACAGCCCAGGGTGTAATCCCAGCTGTCTGTTGAATGCTTTTCAAATTCTTTGGTGCTGGAGGTTCCACAAAAATCAGGGGCTCAGCATCAAGAAGTGAGGAAAGCTGCATCAAGAATCCTACAATTCATAGTAGCAGAGACTGGGCTGGGTTGGAAGGGATTGTTAAAGGTCATCTAATTCAACCTTCTTGCATCCAGCAGGGACATCTGCAACTGGAGATTGCTCAGAGCAATTAACATCCCAGCCTGCAGTGGTTCCAGGGATGGAGCATCAGCATCTCTCTAGGCAACCTGGGACGGGCTCTCACCATCTTCAGTGTCAAACATTTCTTCCTCCTCTCCAGTCTCAATCTCCCTCTTTCAGTCTAAACCATCACCCCTTGTACTATCACAACAGGTCCTGCTCAGAAGTCTGTCCTTGGCTTTCTGATGGGCCTCCTTAAGTACTGAAAGGCCACCAGAAGGCCTCTCCAGAACCTTCTCTTCACCAGGCTGAACACTCCCAACTCTCTCAGCCTGGCTTCCAGCCCTCCCATCATTGCCTTCTCTGGACTTGGTTCCTCGTGTTAGTTTAGTGCTGCTCAGTCAGCTCTTGCATGCCTCCAGGATGCTCACTCCTAAGGCAGAAGATGATCACAGAGTCACAGAAAGTCAGGGGCTGGAAGGGACCTGGAAAGATCATCTAGTCCAACCTCTCTACCAGAGCAGGACAGTGGAGACAGGGGACAAGAGGGCAATTTCCTAGGAAATGAGGAGACCCTGAGATGGAAGAATTTCAGGCTTGGTACCACCTTTGAGGGCTCTAAATAACACCTTAGGTTTAGCACCTTAGGTGTCAGAGTTGTCAGCCCTGCGCAGGAGATGTTTCAAGTCCTACTTTTATCCCAGGCTATCCTAGATAAGGAGAAGATAAACCCAAGCCACAAACGACTCACACATAGAACAAACATCTCCCCTTGTTTCTGCCATCAGAGCAGCCAAAATTCTTCTCTCTGAGAGATGGGTTTAGGAAAACAAACAAAAAAAAATAAAATAGAATGGTCCAGGCTGGAAGGGACCTCCAAAGCTCATCTAGCCCCCCCTGCAGTCAGCTCCTACAGTAGACCTCCTACCCCTCTTATACATTTGCTCTAAACTGATTACTTCAGATCCCCTTTGGTGGGGGTCAGAGGCTCACAGGTAAAGGAGCTGCAAGGAGAGGGACACGAAGCTGCAGATTTCAGTTGGGTGACTCTCAGTAGACATCTCACCGCTGCCTTCTAGAGGTGAAAGCCAGGCAAAGATAGCAGAGGGACTGTCAGGCTGTCTCCAACTATTCAAATACAGGCAGCTTGAACTGCTCTCCAAAGGTGCTGATCCAAGGAAAACACGAAATAGAAGTCAATGGATCCGAGTGGAAAATATTATAGCAGTCAAATCGGCTGCTCCAATAACACTACCTCTGCCCACAGGTATGTTTGAAGGGGATGGGGAGAGAAGGGAAAAAGAGAGAAGGTTCTGTGCTCAATATCTGAGAGGTTTGGGCTTGTTTGGGGATGAGGGTTTGTTGTTTTGGGTTTGGATTTGTTTGTTGGTTTTTTTTCCCCCCCCCCTGCAGAAATCCCAGAACACAGGGACTGGTGGGCGATGGAAATATCCAACAGCAGCTGTGGAGGCATCCCATAAATCACTCCCAGCTCCAGCTGAGGTCCTCAGCATACAGCAAGGTCGTGGCCAAACCATTGCTGAGTGCTGTGATGAGTCAAGTCACAGAATCACACAGAATCATCCAGGTTGGCGAAGCCCCTCAGGATCACCAAGCCCAACCTAGAACCCTGCTCTACAAGAGTCACCTTAAACAATAGCCCCAAACACCACATCCAAACCACCCTTAAACACATCCAGGGTTGGAGACTCCACCTCCACCACCTCCCTGGGCAGCTCATTCCAGTCCCTGACCACTCTCTCCAGGCTCTGCTGGGTGATGCCCAGTGACAGGACAAGGGGCAATGGTGGAAGCTGAGGCATAGGAAGTTCCATGGAAACATAAAGAGGATTTTTTTTCACCTGTGAGAGTGAAAAAAAATCCTCAGGATTCCAGAACCCTGGAACAGGCTGCCCAGGGGGGTTGTGGAGTATCCCTCTCTGGAGATCTTCAAAACTTGCCTGGATGTGTTCCTGTGTGATCTGGTCTAAGTGGTCCTACTTTGACAGGGGGGTTGGACTGGATGAGCTTTGGAGGTCCCCTCCAGCCCCTGACATTCTGTGATTCCACCTACAGGCCCTCTCAACTCCAAGGAGCAGCAAAAGCACTTTTGCAACCTGTAGAAGCCTCCCTCTTTCTAATCTCCTCACAGGCTTGCACGGACATCCCCACTGAGCCAGACAGTTCTCAGCATGCACCACGTTTGCATGAAGATGGCCACAGAGACTCTTCACCGGAAGAAAAGCTGTGCTCGTGCAGCAAGGCAGCACAAGAGCTGCACCAATGGCGCTTCAGCAGAGCCTGAAGAACAACCCTCCCATCTTGCCTTCACCCATCCTCACCTGGAGGCTTTGCAGTCCACAAGAGACCTTGCAGACCAAGGCCACAATAGCTGTGCAGAACATCTGCTGCCTCGAGGCGTGGACAGCTCCCACCAGCAGGATCCAGAACTTATTTTTCCGTGCACCAAAAGATGCCAAATTCCTTCCTTCCTTCCTTCCTTTCCCCCCCCTCAGAAACCCAGCTCTGGCTTAGCTTGCCACCTCCCTGTTGGACAGCTCAGTCACACCGAGTTCATCCTGCCAGCGCTGGTGAGAGATGAAACCAGATCTTGGAGCTCCACAGCCAAAGCCTGGACCCTCTCCAGGTCCCTGAGAAAGCCTTTGTGGCCACAGGGACGTCACTGCTGAGGTGGGCTCTACCTCAGCCTCTGCTTGCTATTAGCTGTACTGAGGACTGGAAGGAGGCATCCAGCCAGTGTCTACTCCAAGATGCAGTGATCCTGCCGTTGCAGAACATGCATCTGGCCTTCATTAATTCTTAAGTGGTCCAACGTGGGTAGGGGAGCTGGAGAGGGGATGGGGAAGGGAGCCAACAAGCCACACACCAAACAGGCCAGTCACAGGGGACATTCAGGCTGCCTTGGTCTGAAGATGTTTCTGATCAGGGAACATCTTAACCAACATACATGTCTCATAGCATCAGTGGGCCCATGCACAGGCCCAGGCACCTGTCTGGGACAGAGAGCTTCCAGCATGGACTTGCTGTTCAGATTTCTCATGGTGGTCATCACAGATCTTAGGTTGACAGCCTGGGAGAGCAGGTTAAGGAAGGACACTGGAAATTCAGCCAAGAAATGGTGTTGAGATGGACCTTCATCACACCAAAAGGAGGCACCAGACTTCAGCATGCTGACACTGGAAAATCAGTCAAGAAATGGTGATGAGATGGACCTTCATCACACCAAAAGGAGGCACCAGACTTCAGCATGCTGACACTGGAAATTCAATCAAGAAATGGTGATGAGATGGACCTTCACCACACCAAAAGGAGGCACCAGACTTCAGCATGCTGACACTGGAAATTCAGTCAAGAAATGGTGATGAGATGGACCTTCACCACACCAAAAGGAGGCACCAGACCTCAGCATGCTGACACCGGAAATTCAGCCAAGAAATGGTGATGAGATGGACCTTCACCACACCAAAAGGAGGCACCAGACCTCAGCATGCTGACACCGGAAATTCAGCCAAGAAATGGTGATGAGATGGACCTTCACCACACCAAAAGGAGGCACCAGACCTCAGCATGCTGACACCGGAAATTCAGCCAAGAAATGGTGATGAGATGGACCTTTGCCACACCAGACTCAAGCATGCTGACAGCCCTCAAGGGCTGACCTCAGAACTTGAGTAGGCTTGAGAAATGAGATGTCAGCACTTGCCCTTTCTCTCCACATAGCATCACCATCTTTACCTCCTGGCCCTGAGAGCACAGGGGTGGTTGAGCAAACCCCCTCCAAGGGTGGTCTGTGTTTCCTCCAAGAGGGAGGAACATCTCGTCTGGAGGACACAGGAGTGGCAGATTGAAAGAGAACTTGAGTCTGGCTCACGAGGCTCAGAGTCCATCTGCAAGCATGGCTATGAGTGTGCAGGGAAGGGTGGTGAATCAGCAGGGATGAGTGTCTCGATAGGTGGGTCGCTGAGCAGACAGCTGAGTGTGCTTGTGTGGGCAGCAAAGCACATGGCAGAACAACAGGGCACAGGCAGCCCGCAGGTAAACAAGTGTGTCAGAAGTGAAAGGACACAGCAGGGCCAAAGACTTGCTTGGAGAAGCAAGTCAAGGACCATGCCAACCACGTCCACCGAAGCTGGGGCATCCCATCGCTTCGCTGTGGCAGGAGGGTGGACAGGGGAAGTGTGCTGGTTTGAACTAACTGAAGAATTTGAGTGAGAAAAAGAGACCATAGGCTGAGAAATGAAAATATATGATGCTACTTCCCTCAGAGCTCTACTGAGAAAGAAAAAAAAAAATTGTTTAAAAAGTTGTAACCCAAATATAGATAAGTCAGATGGTTTCAGACTGCTCTTGGCTGTGGCTGCTCCTCTTGCATGGCTCCTTTGTCCCTGCCTTTTGTAGCTAAATCTCAATTAATTCTACTAACTTCTTTTCTACTGCTAACCCCCGTGGCCAATCTACCTTTGCCTATCTGCTGCACCAACAGATGGTGAGACAAGATTGGGGAAGGAGAGAAAGGTGGTAGAGGTGGTTAGAAACCCCTTTTAGGGATTTTGATCTCTGGGAGGGGCTGTGGCATTTCTGTATTACCTTTTCACTGCATAGATCTGTAAATATCTGTTAGACATTGTAAATATCTGCCTGCATATTGAGCATTGCTGTAAATATAAAGCTTCATTTACCAACTTCCAGCCCTTTGAGTCCTAGCTGGGGTTATATCAAAGGTGGGGGGGGGGGCAGGTAACTGCTAAACCACCACAGGAAGGTGGCCAACAGCCCCTGTCTCCTGGGTGGCATCAGGTGGAGACACCTGGATCTGGTGCTCAGAAATGGGGGCAGACCTTGGGTTGACCTGACCTCTAAATGAGCAGAATGGGAGCTGTGGGAAATGAGACTGTAAACAGGAAGGCAAGAGATAAATAAGAGATGGGGAGGCAAGAGATTTATTTAAAGTGACAGTTGCTCTTTAGCTCCATTTCCCCTCTTCCGCTCAGCTAGAAGTGAAGGCCCCCACCCTCCTCTGCTCGCCTGCCAAGACAGCACACACCACTCACCACTCTTTCCCAGCTGATGCAAACCTTGCTGCATGCCCCTGTTAACACCAGCACTGATGAAGCTGGCCAGGAAACTGAGGCAGAATAGGTCTACATGCTCCTGCCACTAGAAGAAGTCCACAAGGTTTCCAGTTAGCTCCTCCCTCTGGTAAGGCAAAGCTGTCAGATGCAAGATGATGATGTCCAGTGCTCTCCCCTCCACCTCCTCAAATGAAGGTTAGGTTGGATGAGGCACAATGATGTGATGGAAGATGGTGTCCACTGGGAAGTATTCAGGGTAGTTAGAGGCAACAAAACACATCAGGGAGAAGTCACCAGCTCAAAGTGGTGTTAATTTTTTCCAGAGAGAGGGCAGTGAAACACTGGAATGGGTTGCCCAGAGAGGTGGTGGAGGCCCCATCCCTGGAGACATTCAAGGACAAACTCAATGGGGCCTTGAGCAACCTGATCTAGTTAAAGATGTCCCTGCTCACTGCAGGGTGGGGTTGAACAAGATGACCTTCAAGGGTCTCTTCCAACCTAGTGCATTCTATGGTTTGATGTACTGTAATGAAATAGATGGGACAAGAGGGAACAAGTTTGCTTTCAGCTCTATCCAGGGCTCAATATCTCTAGGATATCTCATCAGTCCAACCTTGACTTCAGGAAACTCCACTCCATACTCTTTAGGGGCGTTATTCTGCCTTGGTGAGCAGAGAAAAGTCCTGAGCTTCTGTGGGCTGATCAGAGAATGACAGGGTTGGGAGGGATCTCAAGAGATCAAGTCCAACTCCCCCTGCCAAAGCAGCATCACCTAGGATGATGCACAGGAATGCATCCAGGCAAGTTCTGAAGTCTCCAGAGAAGGAGACTCCACAACCTCTTGTGGGCAGCCTGCTCCAGATGAAGTTCCTGATGAAGCTCTAATTCTAAGCCACTTTAAACAGAGCAAAGCTACATTTAGATGTTAGGCAGCCACAGTTCCATGCCCCCACTCCCAGGTCACACACACACACTTTTCCCATTCCCATGCACTAATTACCAGTAAGAAGAGGTGGGGGGGGAAAAATCTTTTGGTCAGCAGAAACATTTTTTTTTTTTTTTTTGTTGCATTCTCAGAACTGGATGTTCCTTGCCTAGAATGAGATTTCAGTCGTGCAATTTCTGATCACTCCTGTTGGCAACTGCCTTTGCCTTCGCTCCGCTCTCCCTCGATCCCTTCCACCAGGAAAGTGGGGGAAAAATCACAACTGTCCCAGGAAGGATCCTGGGGAGAAGGGCTCGGCCCCAGTTATCTGAAACTAAGAGAAGAAACCAAACCCAACCAACTCAGTCCTGTTACAGAAACCCAGTTAAGTAGGCAAGCTAAACAAAACACAATTAGGTTTCCTCTGGCCAGCCTGGAACATATGGTATTCGTCAGCCAGTCGTGTTCCTCTCTTGATTCTGGCAGCAGATAGCTGACTTGTTCCAAGCACTAAGAAAGCTCCTGGAAAGTCAGCATGCTGAGCAAACTTTTGGAGGGGGGCTAGCTGGGGATAGAATAGCTCCCACAGACAGGGATTTGACAGCATTTCTTCCACATTGTTCAGCGCGGGCTCTAGGTTACAATGCCTCTGGCTGCAGCACGTTCCCAGTGCACATCCTCCCCTCTGCTGCCGCATCTGTAAGTCCTCATTTGCTAAGCACGCCCAGACAGAGCACTGGGCTGGAGGGCTCTTACCAAGCAGACAGGCAAAGGTGTGGAAGGAAGAGAGGTTCCTGTGGATTTGGGCTGGAAAGGAGCAGGTTGCACCAAGGAGCAGCACAGCAAACCCTTCATTATGTTACCTTTCTGAGGAAAAAAAAAAAAAAAAAAAAAAAAAAAAAAAACAGAATCACAGCACTGTCCAGGTTGGAAAAGCTCCCCAAGATCAGGGTGTCCAACCATCAGCCCAACACCACCATGACCATGGCGGGGGGGGGCGGGTTGGAGCATGCCCTGCCCATGGTGTGGGGGTTGGAGCTGGATGATCCTTGTGGTCCCTTCCAACCCAGACTGATTCTATGACCATTAAGGTATGTCCCCAAGTGCCATGTCCACACCTTTCCTCAATACCTCTGGGGATGGTGACTCCATCATCTCCTTTGGGCAGCTCGCGCCAGTACCTGACCACTCTTGCAGTAAAAAAATTGTTTACCTAATCTCCAACCTGAACCTCCCCTAGCACAACTTCAGTCCATTTCCTCTCATTTTACCACCTGATACTAGGGAGAAGAAACCAACCCTCACCTCACTCCAACCTAATGCCAGGGAGCTGGAGAGAGCAATAAGGTCTTCCCTCCACCTCCTTTTCTCCAGACTAAAACTCAGTTCCCTCACCAGACCTGTTCTCTAGACCCTTCACCAGCTTTGTTGTCCTTCTCTGGACCCACTCCAGTACTGCAGTGTCTTGCTTGTAGTGAGGAGCCCAAAATTTAACACATTATTCAAGATGCTACCATCCCAGAATGGACCAGGGAGCAGTTCCCCTGCAAGAAAGCAGCAACGAGCATCATAGTAGCATGGAAGTTGGGTGCTGCAGAAAACAATAACCTCAGATTTTTGGTCATCAACCAGAAAACTGTGTGAGGAGCCTGGCTTCATCCTAGGAATATTCTGCTCTGCTGGAGCTTATGAAGGAGCCAGCAAAGAGCTGATTCACTGAGAAATTAGTCCAGCATCTAATAGAGGGAACTGGAAACCAAGTGGTACCTGCAAAACTACTGCCCCAGCAAACCCAGTGATGTCTGTGGGACAGGGAAGCTGACATATTGGTTTGTCCCACTAACAAGAGACTTCAACCTGGAAGCAAGCAGAAGGCTTCTCACTGCACACTCCAGGCCTGCCTGAGAGTTTCAGATGCTTTTTGAGTCCACTTAGTTGAGCCTCATTGTTGCCAGGGCTGCTGTGACATCTTGTGTAGGTTTGCTTGGTCTGCTCTAGGTCTCTTTTGCAGGGAGGAAGCCAATTTAGTCCCTCCAGTGCAGTTAGGAGCCAGCACTGCCTTTTATCTTCCCGTACACAGTTGGCCTCATTGCATATCTGTTCCTCCTCTATCCCTGCTGGAGAGCCTGGTTGGCTCAGATCACTGCAGCCTCAGCCTGATTTTCCTTGGGCAGTGAAAAACTGGGAAATGAGACTGTGAAGAAGAACTTCTACTGATCATTCCTGTACTCTTTGGTCCACCTGTTTGCTGCCAGAGTCAGGATTGGGAATAGGTTGCCTGGAGAGGTTGTGGTGTCACCATCCCTGAAGGGGTCAAAAAGATATGCTGGCATGGCACATGGGGACATGTTGGACTCTGAGCTTAAGAGGGCTTTTTCAACTAAAGCAATTTGTGATTCCCTGTCTGGCAGGTAGAAGAGAATCACAGTCACTCGTGTTCCTTCAAGACAAAGGTCTTCCAACTTATCTCTTCAGTTCCATTCCTGCCTCACCAGCAAGACTTCAGAACACCTGGACCTCCTTTATCCCCCTCTTTTAACCTGATATCCTCTGTAGCAGGAGGTATTCCTCTCACTTCCATTTCCAGCTTTATGACATCTGAGATCTGGCTCAGGCACTCAGCTTCTCTATGTCCTCACTGCATCCAGCACAGCCCTGCTGGTCAGCTTTTCCCAGCATTAACTGCACTGGGAAAGGCCTTCCCACTCTTCTGGGCTGCAGTTATGAATCAGCACAACTCGCCATGACCACCAGCCACGTGCTGGAGCACATCAAGGGCTGAAGTGGTTGCAAAAACCCCTTTCTGCTCTCAGATTGCACAGCCCCGTGGCATTCCAAACCCTCAGCTGGAGGCACAGCTCTGCTATGGCAGTCCTTTGGGGTCATCACGTGGAGACACCCAGTCAGCTTCCCACTTCCACAGGTCGCCTCACCAGATGCGCTGATCTTGCTGCACTTTTTACAGGAGGGCTTCTCCACCGAGCTCAACGCGCTGCTCGCAAGCATCTTTGGCAGGAGCCCACATGGGTGCAGCCAGCCAAGCCGCCTGTCCTTTGGAGGGAAGGCAAAACACCCTCACCAGCTGAGTTTTGCTTTCAGGAACCCAAGCATCAACCGCAGCTTTGCCCTTTGAGACCGCCATCCATCACCCGCCCCAGCAGCTCCGTGGAGCGAGGCAGCAGCGCGTCACTGTCCCCTCCCCGCCACACCGAGCCGAGTGTGGCCAAGCTTTTGTTCTTCTCCACATCAGAGGCTTCGGCAGAGCCCAGGCACCGAGGGCCATTCATCTCTCCTGCTCTCAGGTCCCGCTCGGCAGCGCCCTACTGGGCTTTCCTCATCCATCATTACTGGCAATTTCATCTCTGTCTCTCGCTGGGCACTTCCTCCCCGTGCCTTTGAATCAGAGGGGTTGTTTTTTTCCCCTCCCTCAAAGGAGCTTATAACATTTACTCCATGGCGTTGGAATCTCTGGACTGAACTGAGTCATAGTTCAGCAAAAAAAAAAACTAGGCTGGTTTCATCTTCCTCACAGTAGGAAATTTGCCATACTGCAGCTGCCTTTCTGTTTTCCTGCTTAAACCATCTCCTCTTCCTGCAACTCCATCCTCAGCGGCACATGGCTTCCAAAACAGGAGATAAGATGGCTGTTGCCAAAGGTTGTTTGCAGAGCTGCTCAAAGCAAGAGAGGACTTCACCAAGTTTCCAGTCATTAAGCAGAGTTACAGCACTTGGCTCCTCGCTGCAGTCTCCCAGTATCTCTCATTAACACCGCTTTACAACTGCTCTGCTGGGAGTCAAGAGTGAAATTTCCACTGGCTTCCAGGATGGAGCTTTCTAATGCAAACCCAGTGCAATGTCCCTGCGTGCCCTTGTCCCAGGCTACGTGACTCCAACCAGAGACCACGACAGACCACGGCACCCCCCACCTCCCACCTCAGTGCACCGCAGGGCTCGGCATTAGTTGGGCTCTTTCACACATCAGAAAGTGCCCTGCACGACTTGAAAGGTCTTCAAAACCTTTCAAGCAGCAGATAAACAACCAAACCACACAGAGGTGGAGACCTCAAAGGGCACCGTTATGTTGCCTAAGCCTGTGCCAGTGGTTTACAACCTGCCCTGCATCCAGGATTTCCCTCCCCTGCCCTACCTGCTCTAAGTGAAGTTGTCCCTGCTCCCTGGATTAGATGACCTGGAAAGATTCCTTCCAGTCCAAACCACTCTGTGATTGCCAGAATCAATCTCACACAAAAGAGCCTAGTGCCAAATACTTGAGGCTGCCCAGAGCAGGCTGATTGTTGGCGTGACCCACACCGTACAAACTCCTCTCTTGCATTACAGGTTCCCAGTATGGTGGGGGTTGGAAAAGGGCCCTCTGGAGATCAGCTATTCAAAATACCCTGCTCAAGCAGGGGCACCTAGAGGTGGCTGCACAGGAGCACAAAGTCCAGGCAGGTTTGGAGTCTCTCAAGAAAAGGAGACTCCACAACCTGTCTGGGCAGCCTGCTCCTGGGCTTTGCCACCCTCAGAGCAGTATTTCTTCATGTTTAGACAGAAATTCCTATGTTCCATCCTGTGCCTGTTGCCCATTGTCCTATTGCTGGGCACCACTGACAAGAGTTTGGCCTCATCCTCTTGCTCCTCACCCTTCAGCTCCTGCTGAGCATTGATCAGATCCCCTCTCAGGCTGCTCTTCACCGGGCTCAACAGCCTCAAGTTCCTCAGCTTTTCCTCCTCACAGAGATGTTCCAGACTTTCAGCAGCTTTGTAGCCTCCATTGGACTCTTTCCAGTTGTTCCTTGTCTCTCTTGAGCTGGGGAATCTAAAACAGGACTCATGCATGGACCCCTATTGCTGTGCAGTAAGCAAGGTGAGCTTCCAAAGGTGGGTATGTGCAAGCATCACAGAATGGTAGGGGCTGGGAGGGACCTCCAAAGCTCATCCAGTCCAACGCCCTGCCAGAGAAGGATCACCTAGAGTAGGTCACAGAGGAACACATCCAGGCAGGTTTTGAATATTTCCAGAGAGGGAGACTCCACAACTCCTCTGGGCAGCCTGTTCCAGCATTCTGTCACCCTCACAGGGAATAATTTTTTCCTCATGTTTCCATGGAACTTCCTATGACTCTGTTTCCACCCATTGCCCCTTGTGCTGTCATTGGGCATCACCCAGCAGAGCCTGGCTCCATCCTCTTGGCACTCACCCTTCTTAATTGTCTATAAACATGCATGAGGTCACCTCTCAGTCTCCTCTGAGCTAAAGAGCCCCAGCTCCATCCTCCACATTTGTTTGTTTTCTCATACAGGTGTTCCTCAGTAGAATCAGCTACAGGAGAAGCCCAAGGATTGCTTCTATGTGCATGAGGAGAAGAATGTAAGAGGCTGCCTTAGCCACTTGCAAGTGCCTGTGCCCACCTCACTTTAAAGGCTGGCGCAGCATGCAAGGCAACATAAGAGTAATAAAAAATAATAGAAAACAGGCAGGCAAGAGAATTAAGAGCAGCAGCCAGCTGGGATCTTCTAACCAGTGACATCAAGGGATTGCTGAGGTAATACACTGATGGGTTTTAAATTAACTGGAACTACTCAGGAAAAAGATCTAGGCGTCACTGCGGACAGCTCAACGAAAACAGCTGCTCCATGCACAGAGGCCATCAGGAAAGGGGAAATGAAGAAGGAAGGGGGAAGAAAAAAATCAGAGAAAGAGAAGAAGAAAGGGGGAAGAAAAAAATCAGAGGAGAAAGAGAAGAAGAAAGGGGAAGAAAAAAAAAA
>VWZI01021446.1:26191-70859 GCA_013396835.1 Psilopogon haemacephalus | reverse complement strand
GCGCGGGGGGGGGGGGGGGGCACCCCCCCCACTCCCCCCAAGCCCAGCCCAACCCCACAGCACGCACACAACATAATAAAGCAAGAGAGTGGAGGGTTCAAGCAGGGCTTTGATGTGCAGCCAGCCCTTGAGAAGGCACAGTACATGCTGTATGCNGGGGGAACAGACCAAGCTTTGTGGAATTCTCTTTAAGAGCGTATGCATGACTGTATGAAAAGGAGGTATTTTTTTTTCCCCTGACCTCAAAAAGACAATATTATTTCACACAGCCCTATTTCCAGCAGCAGCCAAGCTATTTCTTCACAGAGCAGGAGCTGGTGGAGGCAGAGGCTGTGAAGGGGAAACCCTCCTCTCTCTCACTCTCTCTCTCCCTCCAAGTACGACATGGAAATTCCTTGACCTCAGCTGCAAAGTTGATCAACACGCGTGCGATGGGCCAATGAAAAAGAAATTCAAACAGCAGAGTGGCCAAAAGCAGATGAGGGCAGGTGTGTAAAGGGAGAAGGCACAGCCTGCTTTTTCCAGGCAAAGGGCCTGGCACAGATGAAATGAAAAGAGGGAGACGTGCTGGGTCGGGAAGGAGGAGGAAAGCAGGGCTAAAAGCAAAGGTATTGAGACGCTAGATAGAAAAAGCAAAGGCTTCAAATGCCAGGCAAACAGGTTCTGATTCATAGCCTTAGGGCCTGAGGGCAGAAAGGCAGGGTGAACAGGCATGAAGGCAGAAAGAAATATTTATTTGGGGCCATGCTATCATTTGATGAGCTTCATGGAAAAGTTGGGTGTTCACTACCAGCCCAGACAGAGGCAAACAGGTTCATCAGCAGTCTAGATCTGGTGACACCAAGTGGTGACAACACTGCAGACCTGTAACCTTCTCTAAAGTTGCCTTTGCTTCCTCGGGAGGACTCCAGAGAAAATAGCCCCAGAGTAAAACTGCTTCCCTTGACTGGTACTGAGGACATGCCAAGCTACTGCCTGCAGGAAGAGCCTCACAAACAAGCTAGCAGCAAGTAAAAAACTGCACAGTGGCAACTGATCTGTGCTGACTTCCCAAGAAAGGGGAGACAGAGCCCTTTACTTCAGCAGAGAGACAGGGAACAACTGGAGAGGGTCCAGTGGAGGCTACAAAGATGCTGAAGGGCCTGGACTATCTCTGTGAGGGAGAAAGGCTGAGAGCCCTGGGGCTGTTGAGCCTGGAGAAGAGCAGCCCCAGAGGAGATCTGATCAATGCTCAGTAAGAGCTCAAGGGTGGGGGTCAAGAGGATGGGGCCAGATTCAGTGATGCACAATGCCAGGACGAGGTGCAGAAGTTGAGGCATTGGAAGTTCCATGGAAACACAAGGAAAGACTTTTTACCTGTGAGGGAGACAGAACCCTAAGACAGGCTGCCCAGGGGAGTTGTGGAGTCTCCCTCTCTGGAAATATTCAAAACCCACCTGGATGTGTTCCTGTGTTCTGGCAGGGGGGTTGGACTGGATGAGTTTTTGAGGTCCCTTCCAGCCCCTGACATTCTGTGATCCTGTGACTCTTTCCAGTGGTGTCCAGTGACAGGACAAAGAGCAACAGGCACAAACTGGAACCACCTATCAGGTTCTCTCTGAGCACGAAGGAAAACTTCTCTGGTGTGAGGGTTCTGGAGCACTGAAGCAGGCAGGAGAATCCCTTCTCTGGAGCAGTTCCAAGCTCACCTGGACATTGTGATCCTGGGCAAGCTGCTGTAGATGTCACTGCTTTAGCAGGAGGGTTGAAATGGGTGATCCCCAGAAGTCCCTTCCAAGCCCTACCCTTGCAATCCTGTGATTCCTTCTTGGAGGTCTGCATATCTGGAATTAAACTATCTGAGCCTTAAAAAAAAAAAAAAAACCAAACAAAAAAAGACCACTTGTGGTCAAAGTTGAACTATCTGGGTTAGGTGAAGCCTATTTCCACCCTCCCCCAGTGAATAATACAAAGCCCCATGGCTCCTCTGCCATGCAGTCAGGCCATTGGGTGTGGATGTGAACTGGCAGCACTCCCATGACACACCAGATGCACACTCTGCTCTCTCCTTGGGATAGATGTCAGTCAGTCAGGATCTCCCACTACCAGAATCATTTCTCTTTTTCATGACCTGCTCCCAAGTTGACAGCAGGAAAGGGGACTGCAAGGTCTGGGCCACAGACCTTCCCAAACTCCAAGCAATCTCCACTAAGCAGAACAGTAAATTCCAGCTCTGGTGGCATCCATAGGTCACAGACAGATGCCCAGCTTTGGCAGGGATGTCAGCCTCTTTGAACACTAGCCACAGCTACAAGCCTTTCTACAATTGTTCTCACATTTAGGAGAGGCAGCAGTAGTCCATATACCTTCACCCTGCTCAGACTCCCAACAAGTCCACTTAAAACCCCTTCAGCTCCTTCAGAAAGAGAAATGTGCATTCAGAGAACAAGTTTGCTGCTCATTGCTCTCTACAATGAGTACTGTATGCAGTTCTGGAGCCCCCAGCACAAGAAGGACATGGAACTGCTGGAGAGAGTCCAAAGCAGGCCACCAAGATGATCACCTCTGCTGTGAGGACAGGCTGAGAGAGTTGGGGCTTTTCAGCCTGCAGAAGAGAAGAAGGCTTTGAGGAGACCTTAGAGTAGTCTCCCAGTATCTGAAGGGGGCCTACAGGAGGGCTGGGGAGGGACTATTCACAAGGTCTTGTAATGACAGGACAAGGGGGAATGGGTTTAAACTAGCAGAGGGGAGATTTAAATGGGATGTTAGGAGAAAGCTCTTCACAGTGAGGGTGGTGAGACACTGGCACAGGTTGCCCAGGGAGGTTGTGGCTGCTCCCTCCCTGGATGTGTTCAAGGCCAGACTGGATGAGGTCTTGAGCGACCTGTTCTAGTGGGAGGTGTCCCTGCCTATGGCACAGGGGGGTTGGAACTGGATGAGCTTTGAGGTCTCTTCCAACCTAAACCATTCTATGTTACAAGTCCCTGAAACAACGCTGGAGTGAGGTGGGTATTGGTCTCCTCTTCCTTTTAACTAGCTAAATTTAACTAAAATTGGGTTAAGCCTCAGCCCATCTTCAGTGAATCACAGAATCATTTTGGTTGGAATAGACCTTTAAGATCCAGTCCTGCAATTCTCTACTTCCATCACAACTGGTGCTCAACTATGCCACTCTGCACCACATCTCTGCCTCTCTTCAACACCTCCAGAGACTGGGATTCAACCACCTCCTGGGGAAGCCTGCTACAGTGTTTGAAGCTCTCACCAGACTGCTCTGTTGCTCTTCAGCACCTGCTGGGTTTCTCCAGTGAAGGAGAAGCCCTTGAAAAACAAGAATGACACCCAAAAGACTTGGCTCTTACTGAATCTCCAAACACAGGCTTCTCCCAACACAGCACCCATTTGGGCCCTTCCTATCTAGATGTATGATGGATATCTATCTCCAGTCTCTCCTCCTCTGCCCTGCTCACCTGCTTCTCCTCTGCTAACGTCAGACTTTCCAAGGTGCCCCCAGAGCTCCTGAGTCCAGGACAGAAATGTATTTATTAGGGCAAAAATGAACAGAGGGTGTATGAAGCAGAAAAGGAGTCCAGTCTGTTCAACTAGGGTTGGGCAAGCTTGTTTTGCCTAATTTAGAGGCCATTCAAACATTGTGGGTTTGAACATTACTGCACCAGTGTTTCGCTTAGGAAAAACTGTGAAAAGAAGAAAAAAGGGAAAGAAAAAAAAAAAAAAAAAAAGGTAGAGAAGGAGGGGAAAAAAAAAAAAAGAATCCAATGGAAACATAAATAGCTTTTAACGTGTATGGGGCACCCACTTGTGCCAGCAGAGACCTCCAGAGTCCTAACACATTGCACAGGCTTCCCTTCAGCTAGAAAGTGCCTTTAAAACACTTCTCAGAAAGAAAAGTAAGAGAAAATAAAATAACACAGAGACCCCCCCCCAACCCCAGCCCCAAATTGCCATATGGAGGTGGAACGGGATGGAGACACATGCTAAGGGCAGCTGGTCCTACACTCTGACCCACCTTCATTCAAGCTTTGGAGATAAGGTCACGTAGCTGGAGGATGGAGAGCTGCTTTGCACAGCTCGAAGACCATCAGCCTAAGCTGGGCAAGTTGCTGAGAGCTGTGAATCAGCAGGATGGGCTGCAGAGGCTCCCTGCATCCTGCAGCTGCTCCATCAGCTTTCTGCATCCCTCACTCATACCTGATTGCATACAGGACTCCCACCAGCCCAGCTTTCATTAGCACTGCTCGTTTTACATCCCTCTTCTTCACCTGCTGTGTCTTGGGGGCTGTAATTTGCACATGAGTGACAAGTAACAAGCCAGGAGAGCCCTTCCTCAGGCAGGGGACATTATGGTAGCAGCCACCAGCTAGAGAATTAGGCCTTCAGGTTGACAAAGCTAACCCCATCTGAGGGGACAGATGCACTCCCCCCAAACTGCACCTCAAAAGCTGCAGCAGAGAAAATTGTGAGGCAGGGAACAAGTAGAGGACACACAGCAAAGACAGAAGTGGAGATGGGGAAGAACCTTCAAGCACTGCAGGTGAAAGGTTGTCCTCACTAATCTGCCCATATGAAGCCACCCCCTGTCACACAGCTCCATCACAAAAGCCAAGAAACCAGGTGGAAGCCAGACTGAGACCAGCTCACCTCCAGAGGCACTGGCTTTCTCCCCACCCTAAAATTTGCTTGAGGTAAAACCAGACACAAAAAACAAGGAGACAGAGAGGTAGCAATGGATCCTGCTTACCTGCCTGTGAGTGAGATCCAAGGGCAGAGAGCATTGCCTGACTGAACACTTCTCCAACCACCAGCACCCTGCAACCCTCCTTACACCAGCCCAGGTGCAACCTCACACTGAAGATGAACTCTACCCAAATCACCCTCCCAAGCCCTTTTAAAGCCTCACCAGCTGGGTGGGCTCATCTTTTGCTCCTATCTGCACCTGGGCTACACCACTCATCACCAATAGGTCCCATAAGACCTTCTTGCAGCCTTTCAGTTATTAAAGGGAGCCTAGAAGAAAGGTGGGGACAGATTTTTTAGCAGGGCCTGTTGTGACAGGACAAGGGGGGATAGTTTGAATTAAAAGAGAAAAGATTTAGACCAGATATAAGGAAGAAAGCTTTTACACTGAAGGTGGAAACACCAATCCAGATCATCCAGAGAGGTGGCAGATACCCTAGCCCTGGAAACACTCCAAGGTCTCTTCTCCCAGGCAACAGCTGCTGCAGGGTAGATTTAGGCTGGACGTTGGGAAGAAGTTCTTCACAGAAAGAATGATTGGCATTGGAATGGGCTGCCCAGGGAGGCGGTGGAGGTGTTTAAAAGGAGACTGGACGAGGCACTTAGTGCCATGGTTTAATTAATTAGAAGTGTTAGGTGATAGGTTGGAGTCGATGATCTTGAAGGTCCTTTCCAACCTGGTTAATTCTGTGATTCTGTGATCTGGGGCTCTGAGCAACCTGCCCTAGTTGCAGACGTGACTGCAGAGTGGTGGACCAGACGACCTCTAAAGGTCCCTGCCAACCTAAAGCAGTTTGTGATTCTCCCATAAGCAGCACTCGTAAGAAGAGACAGGCTGTGTCGTCAGCAGGACACTGCGAAGGAGATGACACCACCACCACCACAGTTACACCATCCCTTCACCCTGGCTCTGGGCCCCCTGAGCCCAGGGGATGCCTTCAAGGCTGAATCACAGCCACACAATGACAACAGGGCTGCCCCAACCCTGCCCTTGCCTGCAGCACAGAGGAAGGTGCTGTAAGCCCTCTGTGGTGGTGAGCCCACACCAGAGGAATCCCTTTTCTTCTCCATACCATCTCTGCCTTCCCCCCCTCCAACCTCCACACCTAATCTATATTTTTTTTCTGGCCCTATGTATACTTTCCAGCTCGTTTCCTCTTGCGGTTCTCATTTCCCGCTCCTAGGAGGTGAGCTCATGTGTTTCTCAATTACCAGCCAAAGAAAGGGAGAGGGAGAAAGCAATCTTATGGAAACAGATGAAGTCATCCCCGTCTAAGGCCATATTATGGCTGGTGCTCGCAGAGCCACGACGCAGACATCTCTGCCCCCCAAAAACCCTGGCGGGGCAGCCTGGCTCCTCCGAAAGGGAAGATGCTCCATCGCCACCCAGCTGAGCGCTGCCTTTTCCCTCTCCTCATCCCTGTTCTCTCTCTCTCTCTCTCTCTCAACTCCCACCCTTTCATCCACACCTGCCAGCAGTGATCCCCACGGATCTTTTGAGTCGCTCCCAGCAGGCCACTGAGTCAACAGTGAGCCCACGGAGCCCGCGCCAGGCTCCCAGCGCCGCGCGCTCTGCCGCCGAAGGAGGCGGCACAAGGGAAATCTAAAGGCAATTAAAAAGCATAATACGAGGGGCTGTTTAGAGAAGGTGGTGGGGAGGAGAGAATCAAATTAAAATAAATAAAGGAATGTTTTAACGAGGGCAGCAGTGAAAGCGGGATTAGAGGGGGCCTGAATGGCATCTCTTATGTTTCCCGTATTTAAGGGAGGGCCGCCCGGAGCAACCAGAGCTGACCCGCAAGAAGAAGAAGAAGAAATAAAAAAACAACCCAAAACCCTGTAGCTGGGGGACTCAGGCTCGCAGACACAGTTGGTTAGAAAGGAAAGAAGGTAATTGCTGCAAATGGAGACTCGTTCAGGAAGCAGCCAGCCCTACCCGGGGCCAGCTCTTGTGCCTGCAGTGAGAGCATCAGGAGCGCCGGGTTGAGGGATGGGGAAAAAAAGCGCAGGGAAATCGTAGGGGAAAATAACAGAGCGAGACAGAAAGGCAACAGATTGCTCCTTCCCAGGGTTCATGTGCCCTCAGTGCTTCCCTTCCCTCGTTCCTCGCTCCCCAAAGACACTGAGGACCTGTTGGGAGTCCTGCTCAGCCTTGCCTCGGCAAGTCCATCCTATGGCCACCGTGGAGGGAGCAAAGTCGGCGGCTCCCAAAGCAGGGACCTTACCTCTCCCTTCCCTCTGCCCCAGGAGAGGAGCAGGCTGGAAGGTGAGGCACAGGGCACGGAGGATGTGTTTACTCTCATAACACCCCTGTGAGGTGGGGAAGTCATAGCCTCATCTGACAGATGAGGAACAGAGGCAAAGCGAGATTAAAGGATTAGCCCAAGGTCACGCAGGAAAAGTTTGTAGCAGGAGTGGAAATTAAACCCAGGTCTGTTGGTCCAAAATCAGTGCCTTGAGCACAAGACCAGACTTTCCTAGAGCTGGTCAACCTTTTATATTTGATAGTTTGTTTTATTTTCAAACAGAAAAAAAAAAACACAACCCAGTTTATTTTCTAAATACACATTTTCATAGAAAAGGGAGATGGGGGGGAGCTCATTTCCTGGAGGGAGGAGGTGCTTTAGATCTTATTTATTTCTTTTTAACTTAATTTCTTTTTGGTTTTAGCATTTCTAAATGGGAGGGGGGAAGGAGGAGGAAGAAAAAAAAAAAACAACAACCAAAAAAAACCCCAAACCAAGAAGTTGCAGAAATTTCAAAGCAGAGGAACACATTTCTTGTCATTTATAATTCATCATGGGAAATATTTTTCACTTTGCAGCCAGCACTGCTTGGTCTCTCTTCACCTTACGAGGTTTTTAATACCTTTTGGCTCTGGTGGTTTTTTTTCATAGCCCGTGCTGGCTTTGAAAGCTCAGATCCTCTCAGCACAGGCTTTTGTTGGACCACACTTCCATCACTAAAAACCCACTGGCCAAAAAGGTGCTTCCCAAACAAATAAGAGGGAACAGGACCTCCTTCTCCTCCTTGCCTTGCCATATGTAAGCTGCAGGGCCAAACCTGAGTTAGCCTTCAGCTGGTGCTGACTCTGCTCATCCTGATCCGTGCCAAGTCCATGTGTCCCTCTGGCTCTGAAGCTCCCCTGTTTTCTTCCTTTTACTGTGACACCAAGCCCTGTCCTTCCCAAAACACAGGCTCGGAGAGTCCCGCTGCAGGCTCTCCCAACTCCTCTGCACACATGGGACCAGCTGAGGTCCGTGGAGGAGCAACTACTTGTCCACGATCAGCTTGGAGAGCGGCAGCAGAGCCGAGGAAAGAAGATGGGTTTCATTAATGCAGAGCCTCTCTCCACTTAGACATGTGAAATTCAGCCCTCAGAGAGGCCCCTAGGAATTCGCCATCACTGTCCAAAGTGGGAGGATTTTTCACCCCGAGAGGCTAAGCAGCTGAAGAGAACATGATTAAAAGGTGACTCGAGGATCCAGACAACTCCATTCCCAGGAAAACAACTGGGAAGCAGAAGGCAGGGGCAGGGCTGGGCTATGTTCATGCCAACCAAACAGTTAAAAAATGAGCTACAGTTGGTAAAGCAGTCTGAAGAAAAAAAATGTGGAACGCTTATATAAAAGCTGAGTGTTGCTCAGAAACAAAGATCTCTTTTCCTGTAATTGTGCTTAATGATCTTTGAAGAACAAGAGGACAATCCACAAGGATGACTACCACCATCGCACATGTTCCTGTGACAATGAGGGAACTGAGCTCAAAACAAAGACTAAGACACTCTCCTTACCAGACACTTTATCAGATGCCCTCATGCTCACACACAGATTGGCTTGAGGACAAGGTCCTTCCTCAGTTCATTTGATTTCTTGTGGTCTGTACCTCATGGTCAACGTTTGGTTGCTTCCCAAGGATACAGTACCCAGAGAAGAGGTACAGGGAGACCTGAACACACTCACAGGGCTGCCTGGGAGAGGTTTGAGAGATGCTGGGCCAGGGAGGCAGGTGGGTGCTGACACCTTAGTCTTCACCCCCTTTTGCAGGTCAGGTTGAAGTACCTGGAGGAGAATTCCTCAAGCCTGGAGCTAGGACTAGCCAGGCTTGAATGTGGTTTTCACTTCTCTCTCCCAAGTTCTGGGTAAGATGAAGTGAATTCCTGGAAACTGAAGGGTTTGGACACTAGAGCTGTAGACTTGAAAAAATACTACTTCTGGCTACAATGATTTATTTATAGTTGTAATCAAGGACAAAAAGGCTCTTCAGAGAGGGAGGATAAAGTGGAAACAAGGCCAGGCCTAGAAACCTAAGACTATGGGGATTCCCAGAGCAAAATTAATCAAGGGACTGGGTTGTTTTCTATTTACTTTTTTTCCTAAATGGTTCCCTCTCTGTTTGGCTTATGTGGCCCAGAGCTCTGCAACAACTACATGTCTGGCTCCTCACTGTGGGCTTTGAAGCTGGGCTAAAAACTGGAACTGAGACTGGGGACAGGTCTCAAACTCACAAGAAGGGTTTAGAAGACTTCAGGCAGAAAAGTCACTCCACACCTCACTGCTGGAGCCATTCTCTGCTTGGCCACAGCAAAGGCAGTGATGGGGTTGGGATGTGGCAGTGGGGGGGAAAGGGCAGAGCTACAAACCTCCAACTGCACGGAAGAGGAAGAAAGTGCAAGGAGGAAAGAAAGAAGCCAAAAGTCCTTGCAACCACAAAAAGCACATGGCAGGATTGTCTCTGTGCAGGACTCTGATTTACAGCCTGCCAGGGTATGTATTATTCCAGCTCCTAAAAGAAGTAGGTGTGGTGCAAACCCCCAGACAACCTTTTGGGCTGGAGATGTCTTTTCATCTCTTTTAGACTCAGTTTTTGGCCTTGCAAATACCCCCTGTTGAATAAAAGATCTGGCTCCAGCTGCCACGACCTGGATAACAAAGAAGGTGGGGAACCGCAGATCAATTCAGACAAGGAGGCTGAAGGTGATCCTTCTGCCCCAGTGGTTAACAGCTCCTTCCAAACACGGGCTCCAGTGGAGACCTCCAGGCTAGACAGGACCTCCAATTGCTGCAGCAATCCAAGCAGTGCCCACACAGACCAAAACTAAGACTAACCTTTCCCTCAGAGAAAGTTTCAGAAAACCCAGAACCACTTCACTCCAAGAGACGCTGAGGTCACTTCTGTTTGTCCATCCCCCCAGTCTGGACTCTCAGGCCCCAGCTTCCCTCTCTGGACTGGAGTAAGAGCCCTAGACAGCCTCCCAGGTCATTACCACATGTAAGTGCCTTCAGCTAAAAGGCTACTACAGGTTCTCCCTTCAACCTGCCTTTCTCTTGTTTGCTTACTGCGTTCCAGCCTGGCAGAAGAGGCTGCTACTCCCTGTTTACATACACTTTGCTCCAAGAGAGGCTTTTCAGTCTGCTCCTGTTGCTTGACTTCCACGTGGTGACAAGGATCTGCACTGCAACCATCTCCATGCCTCTTTTCAGGCAGCTGCATCTCTGAGGCACTGAGAGTGGACTCCAAGCAGCAGTTATCACTATGCAGATACAGGGAGCAGGGCTGAAAGCAGTGGCAGAGTGGTGGAACCTCAAGCTGAAATGGGGAAGGGGCACACCTTGATGAACTTCAACTCACAGGACTTAAAGAACTGGCTGAAGCAACCAGCAATTACCTATGTGGCTCTTGCCAGGCACAGCTGAGGTACACAGCAGGGAGGACAAAGCAGAAGTCAAGCCTCGAATTAAGTATGGTTGTGGATTCCAAGAAGGAGGAAGAGTCAGGTTAGCTACAATTCCCAGAAAACAGCCTGAAACCTAAATAAGTAACGAATAAATACCACAAGCCCTTTGCAAGCACAGAAGATAACAAAGTCTTAGGCTAATGTGGCTTTAATCAGAGCTGAACTGAGCCAACCCAGCTAATTTCCCTCTGTGACAGGCTGCCTGGATAGCAGAGAGGCCACTGATGGTACATGTCCTGACTTGCAAAGCTTCAGACACAAAGCATCCTCCTAAGACGCCCAATAAATGGTCTCAACTAAAGCAAGAGACTGGAAATAGGATCCACTATCAGTGGGTCACTGTCAAAACGGAGGGATTAGCCCAGCAGAGTTGTGTGGTGTTTGTTGTGAGTCCAGATTTCTTCAAAGCTTTCTCCAACAACCTGGCCCTGTAAATTACGCAGCTGCTATGGAGCTGGGAAGGACTGCCTGAAGACAGGCTGGAATTCTGATCTTGGCAGTGGGGAAAACATCTGAAAAGAAGTTGGATCCCATTCAGCAGAGATAAGGAATGGGGAGGGGGAAACTCCACAATTCCTTAGAAAATTAGAGAGGCAGTTGAGGCAGGCTGCAGCTGACTGACCATGAGTCAGCTACGTCCCACCGCTATAAACAAAGGGCAAATGTTGTCCTGGGTTGTACAGGCAGGACTCCAGCCTGGACGCTGTGTGGAGTGACCTTTCTGCTCTGGTCAACATGGACAGGCCTTAGCCTGAGTGTCCTGTCTAGTCTCAGGACAGCAAACTTCAGAGATGATGTGCACTGACTGGAAAGAGTCTGGAGAAAAGCAATGGGAACAATCCAAGGTGTCAGAAAACCTCACCCACAAGGAGAGCTGTGAACAAACTGGGGCTGTCCAGCATAAAAGGGAAACTCATCAGAGGGCAGGACAGAGTAAGTGTCTTCAGACCTCTGCAACCAGAAAATCACACAAACATTCTGTTTAGGAAAGCCCCTCAGGATCACCAAGTCCAACCATCAACCCTACTCTGCAAGGTGCATCCTAAGCCATATCCCCAAGCACCACATCCACACAACGAGGATGCTCAGAGGGCTGCAGCATCTCTCCTGTGAGGACAGACTGAAGGAGTTGGGGCTCTTTAGTTTGGAGAAGAGGAGGCTCCCAGGTGACCTTCTTGGGGCCTTCCAGGATCTGAAGGGGGCCTACAAAAAGCAGGGGAGGGACTTTTTAGGCTATCAGGGAGTGACAGGACTAGGGGGAATGGAGCAAAGCTGGAGGTGGGGAGATTCAGACTGGATGTGAGGAGGAAGTTCTTCAGCATGAGGGTGGTGAGAGCCTGGAATGGGTTGCCCAGGGAGGTGTTTGAGGCCACTTCCCTGGAGGTGTTTGCAGCCAGGCTGGCTGAGGCTCTGGGCAGCCTGATCTAGGGTAGGGTGTCCCTGGGGATGGCAGGGGGGTTGGAACCAGCTGATCCTTGTGGTCCCTTCCAACCCTGACTGATTCTATGATTCTATGAACTTTTAAACACATCCAGAGTTGGTGACTCCACCACCACCCTGGGCAGCCCATTCCAGTGCCTGACCATTCTTGCTGGGAAAAAAAAAATTCCTTTTATCTAGTCTAAACCTACCCAGTTGCAGCTTAAGGCCATTCCCTCTTGCTCTATCACTAATTACCTGTGAGAAGAGACCAGCACCAACCTCTCCATAAGGTCCTTTCAGGTAGCTGTAGCCAGCCATGAGCTCTCCCCTCAGCCTGCTCTGTTTCAAACTAACCATCCCCAGCTACCTCAGTCAGTCCTCATCAGATTTATTCTCCAGGCCCTTTCCCAGCTCTGTTTCCCTCCTCTGCACTGGCTCCAGCACCTCCACATCTCTCTTATAACGAAGTGCCTAAAACTGAACACAACACTTGAGGTGTGGCCCCACCAGCGCAGAGTCCAAGAGGACAATCACCTCCCAGCTCCTGCTGGCCACAGCATTTTTCATCCCAGCCAGGATGCCATTGGCTTTCTTGGCCACCTGGGCACACTGCTGGCTCATATTCAGTTGCTTGTCCGATACAATCCTCAGGTCTCTTTCTGCCAGACACTCTCCAGCCACACTGCCCCACGCACTGCTTGGGGTTGCTGTGGCCCAAGTGCAGGACCTGGCCTTTAGCCTTGTTGAAGCTCATCCCATTAACACTGCCCACGGACCCAATCTATCCAAGTCCCTCTGCAGATCCTCCCTACCCTCACGAAGACCAACACTGCCACCTAACTTGGTCTCATCTGTGAACTTACTGATGTCACAACTCTGAGTATTCACCAAGGCGATCAATAAAGAGGTTAAAACAGAAGTGGTCACCTGCCTTAGGAAGGCAGAGGGTCTAGGAAGGCAGGTGAACTGCCCAGGCACCAGTCACCCTCCACTTAGGAAACACACAGCAGGTAACCAGCACATGCTGAACGAAAGTCCTGTATCACCGAGGGTGGTCCAGTGGAGACCACAGTGTAAACAAGAGTTTTGGGGCACTACTCGCAAAGAGCAGCAGCAGCTGCTGCCACCCTTTGCCTCTTACAGCCCACCCAAAAGAAGGCAGCAGTTTCTGCATCCTGGAGGAGCAGCCAGGCTGGGGTGCGTGTGAGGCTCTGATTGGAAACAGGCTGCTCTTCACATTTCAGCTCTGCTTCTGGCCGTGTCCCACTACTTCCTCATTCCTACAGGGTCTCCTCATCCCAGATGAAGGAGCTGGTGTTTGGGGAAGACCTTTAGTATTCATTACAAAAATGTTCTCACCCTCTCATTGGTCTCTCCTCACTTCACCCAAGCATGCAGACAATCTTATTCTTCAGAAGCACCCACCAGCTCTCTCTTGACTGGCTCTGGCACTGCTACTCCAATGCCTGACTCATGGAGAAGGCTTCCACTGGTGGAAAGTGCTCCACTGGTTTCAGTGGGACCTGAACAGGACCCCAGAGCAATGACAACGAAATGTGAGGAACCTGCAGCTTCCCCAAGTGACTCGTGGGAGTGAAGAGTAGGGGGAAACCCTGAAATACAAGTGGAAGAGCTTCAGGATGAACAAGAATCATGCAGAAGGCAGAGCACAACCAGGCTGCATTGCTCTGAGGGTTTGGGAGTGATGTCCCCTTCCCAGACACAACTAATCCTAATCTTCAGAAGCACCCACCAGCTCTCTCTTGACTGGCTCTGGCACTGCTACTCCAATGCCTGACTCATGGAGAAGGCTTCCACTGATGGAAAGTGCTCCACTGGTTTCATTGCTCTGAGGGTTTGGGAGTGATCTCCCCTTCCCAGACACACCTCAATCTTATTCTTCAGAAGCACCCATCAGCTCTCTCTTGGCTGGCTCTAGCACTGCTACTCCAATGCCTCACTCATGGTGAAGGCTTCCACTGGTTTCACTGGGACCTGAACAGGACCCCAAAGTGATGACAATTAAATGTGAGGAACCTGCAGCTTTCCCAAGTGACTCGTGGGAGTGGAGAGCAGGGGGGAACCCTGAAATACAAGTGGAAGAGCTTTATGCTGGACCAGAATCATGCAGAAGGCAGAGCACAACCAGGCTGTATTGCTCTGAGGGTTTGGGAGTGATCTCCCCTTCCCAGACACCCCTCAATGTGAGGGCAACACGGCTGCTTTCCTGGGGAGAGGATGAAATGGTGGTTGCAGGCAGAGCTGTGGGTTCCCATCCCCAGCCCAGTGAGTGGAGCAGGCCACGTTCCCAGCTGGAGGGAGAGAAGAGTCTCCAAACGCCGAGGGAGGGATGTCTCCAGTGCTTAGAAAGCCTAAAGCTCCAGACTGCAGAACAACAAGCAGCAACCAAAACCTTGTGGAATATGAAAGGGAGAAATAAGTAAAAGCAGATGGAGTTGTGCCACAGAGGGCTCTTCCCTCACATTCCCAGCATTCCAGGAACGGTCACCTCCCCTGCCCAGATCGGCTCTGTCCTCACCGAACCGGGCAACTCTGCTCTTGGCAACCTCTGGCAGCCTCCATCCACGGGGAACACTAAACTTCAGAGCCCCAGCACACACATAGCAGACAAAGGGAGGTGGCTGAGCTGCCCACACTCCACCAGCAGAGCCAGCCACACTGGAGTCCTGGCACAACGACAGCACAACACAGGTACGAAACCAGATGGCATAAAAAACCTTCAATGTTTCACAGAAGCACAGAATCGTCAGGGTTGGAAGGGACCACAAGGATCATCTAGTTCCAACCCCCCTGCCATGGGCAGGGACACCTCACACTAGATCAGGTTGACTCAGGGCCACATCCAGCCTGACCTTAAAAACTTCAGGGGATGAGGCTTCCACAACCTCCCTAGGCAACCTGTTCCAGTGTCTCACCGCCCCCATGGTGAAGAACTTCTGAACTTCTTATCTAAATCTCCCCTCCTCTAGCTTGGATCCATTCGAGAAGGGCCACAAGGATGGTCAGGGGGCTGCAGCACCTCTCCTATGAGGACAGACTGAAAGAGTTGGGGCTCTTCAGTTTGGAAAAGAGGAGGCTCCCAGGTGACCTTCTTGGGGCCTTCCAGGATCTGAAGGGGGCTACAGAAAAGCTAGGGAAGGACTTTTTAGGCTCTCAGGTTAGTGACAGGACGAGGCAGAATAGAGCAAAGCTGGAGGTGGGGAGATTCAGACTGGATGTGAGGAGGAAGTTCTGCACCATGAGAGTGGTGAGAGCCTGGAACGGGTTGCCCAGGGAGGTGTTTGGGGCAACATCCCTGGAGGTGTTTGCAGCCAGGCTGGCTGAGGCTGTGGGCAGCCTGATCTAGGGTAGGGTGTCCCTGGGGATGGCAGGGGGGTTGGAACCAGCTGATCCTTGTGGTCCCTTCCAACCCTGACTGATTCTATGATTCACTCCCCCTAGTCCTATAGGACTTTCCTGTAGGACCTTCTGGTCTCCATTGTTTTGGTTTTTTTTCCAGGCAGGTTCTGTGATTTTCTTCCAGGCTTCAGGCAAACTTAAAATCTTAAAATATGTCCCTGCAACAGTGGATTGCACACCAAGATCTGCCCCACCTCCCTTTTAATTCCTGCTTGCAAAAGCAACATCCAATAATACCTCACAGAAATACCATTTGGTCCTGCAAGAGACTGCTTGGTATAAGTCAGGGAGGATAGGGTTTAATTTTTCACCAATTATAAATGTTTAAGTCATGCTGGAAGCAAAAAAAATGCAATTCAACTTTAATTAGAGAGGCGTCACTAAAGCTCTTATTATGGTTTTATAGGCCACAGAGGAGATCAGATCAAATGCTCAAGTTCTGCTGAACGGGGCAGAAAAGGCAAAGTGCAGATGACAGGCAGGAGGATTCAGTTCACCAACACTCTGGTGTTACTTTTCTAGTCTACCTGATCCAGAGGTTGACTACTCCATAAGGATCCTGAGCACAGGCTTGCAATGCTGCTGCAGAGAAAGGGCTTCAAAAGCCTGCCCTGTGCCATGGAGAACACCTCTGGCAGGAGCTGAGGCATGCTGAGCAAACTGTTGGTTGCTAGACCAAGCATGAACGGACCTGAGGGTGTTGGTTGATAGCTGGTTTGAAGATGAGCCAGCAGCAGGCCCAGGTGACCAAGAAGGCTAACAGCATCCTGGCCTGGATCAGCACTGGTGTGACCAGCAGGACCAGGGAAATGATTGTACCCCTGTACCCAGGACTGATAAGGCCACACCTCAAATACTGGGTTCAGGTTAGGCTCCTTTACTATAAAAAGGACATTGAGATGCTGGAGTGGGTCCAGAGAAGGGCAACCAACCTGATGAAGGGTCTGGAGGACAGGTCTAGTGAGGAACAGCTCAGGGAACAGCCTAGAGAAAAGGAGGCTAAGGGGAGACCTGTATGAGTCCCTGAGCCAGCTAGGGGTTGATCTCTTCTCCCAGGGAAGTGACAGGACCAGAGGAAACGCCCTCAAGTTGTTCAAGGAGAGGTTTAGGTTGGTCCTGAGGAACAATTTCTATGCTGAAATAGTGGTTAAGCCTTGGAACAGGTTGCCCTGGGCAGTGGCATCTCTGGAGGTGTTTAAAAGCTGTGTAGATGTGGCGCTGAGAGCCATGGTTTTGTGGTGGCCTGGCAGTGCTGGGTCTCCCCAGGTCCTTTTCTGTTAACCAGGCATTATCACACACTAGAGACAGGGGGAGAATTTGGTGCTTTGGTCCAGCCAAAGTGTAGCAGTGCTGCAGACACCTGTAGACCGATGCCATTACTTCATGATGGCATTTGTCAATCATCTAAAACCCACTGCAACACATCCCCCTTTGTGATGCCTTCCTGCTCCCCAAACACATCCCATTTTCTGCTTGGTTCCATGCACTGCTCCTACATCCCCTCTCTGCTAGCTTAGATCAGGAAGCAACAAACTTAAACGATGAGGCAACTTGTTCAGCTAACCCAGGAGACCTGACCTGTGCAAGAGAACTAACTGCAAACCTTGAGGACAGACAGACATGTAGGAAAGATCCCAGCACTTCTTACCCAACTTTTCTCCTGGGATCGGAGCGTAGGGGTTGTGAAACATATCCAAAAGCTGTTTGCTTCTTCCCTTTCCTAAGTTTGTGTCTCAGGGCTTAATTTTTATGGGGATGGTGTTGCAAACAAGCCAGGCAGGGCCTTCAGGAAATGTCCCTATCCCTGATCCTTCACAAGCCAGTCCAAACATTCTCCAGTCGGTCTTTGGAAATTATTTGAAGCAAAGAAGCTCTAACTCTGATGTGGACACGGTTGAAAGCTGTGAGAAGCTCCCAGGGCTGGCAAGTGGCACCTACAGGCTTAACATATTTACATGGATCAAAGACTCAATCAAAGGCTCTAGTGGCAACTCTTGGTCCATCCGTGAGCCTGCGCTACGGACAGCACCAGGGATCGCTGCGAAGGTCTAAGTCGAGGCCTTAGCATAACTCTGCAGCTCCAGCACCCAACTCCAGGAACCATATAAGGTTACATGCTTCATTAAATGTTAGCAATAAGCTTAAAACCGAAACGATGGCATGCGCTTTATATACAGTTTTGATTGTCTCTAATCCGTGTCAACACAGCTGTGCTGCAGACCTCCTAAGTCACCGCTCGCAGCTCCATCTGCTCCGGCGAGGCTTTGGGTGGTGGGGGGAAACTCACGGCAATTTCTTGAAGGTTTTATGACTCCTGCCTGTGAAAAGCGCCTCTTGCGTGAGCCAGCGGGTCCAAATGTGACTAATGTTGCAAACTGCGTGGTGCAACGCGACCGAGCTGGCGAGCTGGAGGGAGGTAAGGAGGCTGAGAGAGGCTTCGCTAAGCGGCGCGAAGGAGGCGCCGCCGAAAGCGGCCTCTGCCTCTCCAGCGGCACGCACTGGGTTACATCAGCGCTCTTCAAGGAATGCTCCCATTGTCCCTTGAAAATCAGGGCCAAGAATCCGAAGGCACGAGGACGAGAGACAGCAAGAGCCCAGAATTGCAGCACTTTTCGTGTCGAGCTCTCTCCTTCAAAAAGCGAAGAGCAGGCTTCTGGAAAAAGATGCTGCTGCTGCTTCCGCTTCGCAACTGCCTGCCTTTGCTGCCCTGGGAAGAGCAAACAATCTCTGCAGGAAGGTTTTTGATAGGCAGAGAGATGTCAGCACGCCCACCTCTTTTACTAGCCACACAAACTTCAATGGGAAAAGAGGGGAGGGGAAAAAAAAAAAAACCCAACCCAAAACTTCCCCTCAGCACTGATGGACCTTAAATCCCAGGCTAAACTCCCTACATGCTCCATAATAAGGAGTGCTCACAGTGGCACTCGAGGAGGTTTTTGTGTGTTTTCTTCAACAGTAGAATCATAAAGGTTGGAAAAGACCTCCAAGAATCATAAAGGCTGGAAAAGACCTCCAAGAGCAAATCCAACTCTTAAGCCAGCACAGCCAAGTCCACCACTAAACCGTGTCTCTCAGCACCACATCAACACTTTGACACTTCCAGGAATGGTGACTCCACCACCTCCCTGAGCAGCCTTGTTCCAGGGCTTGACAATTCCTTCAATGAAAAAAAAAAAAAAAAATTCCTTATATCCAACCCAAACCTCCCCTGGCACAACTTGAGGCCATTTCCTCTCATTCTGTCACTTACTACTTGGGAGAAGAGACCAATCCCCACCCAGCTCCAACCTCCTTCCAGGGAGTTATGCAGAGCCTCCCTTTCTCCGGGCTGAACACCCCCAGTTCCCTCAGCTGCTCATCACCAGACCTTCCCCAGCTTTGCTGTCCTTCTCTGAACTCACTTCAGCACCTCAGTGTCCTCATAACGAGGGGCCCAAGCGTGACTCTAGTATTCTTGGTGTCGCCTCACCAGTGCCAAGCACTGTCCTAGACCTGCTTGCCACACAATTTTGGATCTAAGCCAGGATGCTGTTTGCCTTCTTGGCTACCTGCCTAATATGATACTGTGAAAACCATTATCTGTTATTATGGAGATTTAACCATTCAAAGACTTTGAAGAGTTTCTGAGCAGAAAGAACACAACTACCAAATTGTTCAATCTAAACAGTTCTTCCCTACCTTAGTGACTGACAAACACACTGGCCAGTTGGTTCCTTCCCTTGACTTACCTCAAACTTTTAGCATTTGCTTTCAGAACAGCTTAGCAGTTCTCACCCCAGACCTGATTTTCCCCATGGTCAGAGAAAAGATCTAACAGAGCATTGCACAGAAGCAGGCTGCAACTTGGCATCTAGAGAAGTCAGCATTTCTCTCTGACAAGAAGGCCTTCAAATAACTTGGTCGCATCAGGGTGGATTCAGCCTGGAGATTGGCAAGAAATTCCTGAGAGTGAGGGTGGTCAGACACTGGAACAGGTTGCCCAAGGAGGTTGTGGATTTCACTCCTTTCCTTCCAGGAAGCTGAGACATTTGCACCTTCTGTAGACATCCCAATTATTATTACAAGTAAACGTGAATAATATCTGGCCAGCTCACTGCCCAAGTGAGACAACCAGGGAAAGTGATGTGAGTCAGCAGCTCAGCCTATGGCTCATGAGAGGATGTTAAGTTTATGCCCAAGAGCAGCGCGGTGCATGCGGGGAGCTCTGTCTGCCTCTGCCATGTGCAGAGTGGGCTGAGCATTACTCAAGAGGCCTTTCTCCTTTGCCAAGGACCAACCTGCAGGGTGATTTAAGTTCTGCTCTTGGTGCGAAGGCCCAGACAATGCTACGAGAGCTTCACAGCTTGGAAGGAGGTGTCAGCACCCACAGAGCATCTCTGAGGGAGGGTGTTTCAGTCACCACTCCACGTTTCCTTAAGGGGAAAGGCTCCACTGCTTCATCGCTTCACACGGAGCAACTCCCCCTCCACAGCATCCCTCCACTTCTCTCCAGAGCAGCAGTCCTCTCCTCCCTTCCACCCACCTGGCTCACCACAGGGACACATGCCAGCCTTCAAGTCCAACCCTGTGGTCAGAGCAGGAAAGAAGAGGTATCTCCTCAGGCTTCCTTCCTGGCACTGCTCTCAGGTGTTCCAACAGAGCCATTCACTACATCTCCTTCACTGCATCCTAACTGCTTCCCTGAGTGCACACCAAGGAAAGCTAGACTATGAAAAGGGGATAACTCAGGGAAGAAAGGATTTAGGCATCCACTTCCCCCCTGAGCAGATTCAGAGGAGGGCCACAAAAATGATCAGAGGGTTGGAGCACCTCTGCCATGCAGACAGGCTGAGGGAGCTGGGGGTGTTCAGCCTGGAGAAGAGAAGGCTCCAGGGAGACCTAATAGCAGCCTTCCAGTACCTGAAGGGGGCTACAAGAAGGATAGACAGAGACTGCTTGCAAAGGCCTGCAGTGACAGGATGAGGGCAATGGCTGCAAAACAGAGAAAAGCAGGTTTAGACTGGATGTTAGGAACAAGTTCTCTGCCATGAGGGTGGGAAACATTGGAACAGGTTGCCCAGGGAGGTAGTTGGGGCTCCATCCCTGGAGATATTCAAGGTGAGGCTCCACAGGGCTCTGGGTGTCCTGATCTAGTTGAGGTTATCCCTGCTGACTGCAGGGGTGAGGGGGTTTGACTAGATCACCTTCAGAGGTCCCTTCCAGCCTGGACCAATCTCTGATTTTTCTACTTTCTTCACCCTTCTCTCATGGGAATAAATCCACCTATAATCCCCCCCACAGTCACACTTTGGAGTCTCAAGGCAAACCCCTCCCTGCCTACCGGGGAGATCCCCATGTGACTGCTGCCGTGCATGGGGAAAACTCAAAGCCATCAGAAGCCATAAAGCCTAACCAAAGAGCTCCTGCAGTTCTCAGAAAGATGAAGTACTTGGTGTAACTGGAAAGACCTTGACCTGGATGAGCAGGCCCAGTGGTACTGCTCGGGCTGGGATCAGAGAGAGGCAACGCTCCAAGAGGATTGCGCCGCGAGCCAAGATACACACTGAGACTTGGGACCTGTTTTAATTATTGTTTCATTTCTCTCACTG
This sequence comes from Psilopogon haemacephalus, assembly GCA_013396835.1. Lineage (NCBI taxonomy): Eukaryota > Metazoa > Chordata > Aves > Piciformes > Megalaimidae > Psilopogon > Psilopogon haemacephalus. Next base: position 49,958 of record VWZI01021446.1, on the reverse strand, counting down.
CTCAGGAACATGTAACAAGCTGAAATGTGCAGTCGTGCCTGTAAACATTTACTTTCTTTTGCTCTTGTGCAATGCTGTGTCTCATTCACTTGGATGGTGCCTGGAATGCAGGAATAGCCATAACACAGCGGCTCAGCCACTGTCGGCTCAACCGCCCGGCTCCGACACTGACCAGCATTTGCTGCTTTGAAGGAAGTTGCTAGAAACCCCACCTCAGGCAGCTCTGGATGAGGCTGCTTCTGAGGGGACTTTCTCCATTCTGCCACACGATTTGTGTTTGACTCATGCACTAAAAAACTTAAATAGAATCAGAGAACGGTTTGGGTTTGGAAGGGACCTTTAAAGCTCATCCACTCCAACTCCCCTGCACTCAGCAGGGCACATCTGCAACTCGAGCAGGTTGCTCAGAGCCCCAGGCAACCTGGAATGGTTCCAGGGATGGGGCATCTACCACCTCTCTGAGCAACCTGGATCAGACAGCACCCTCACAGTCAAACATTTCTTCCTTCTCTCCTTTTAGTTTAAACCATCACCCCCTGTCCTGCTCAGACATCTGTCCTCAGCCTTTTAAGCACTGAAAGGCCACCAGAAGGTCTCCCCTGAGCCTTCTCTTCTCCAGGCTGAAAGAGTCTAATCTTTGGATCGTCTTTGTCAAGTGCCTGTCCACTTGGCAACCATTTTTCTCCCACACCTACTTGTGCATTTGCCTTTGGGTTGTGTGGGCTCTTCATGCCCTGTATTAGAGGACCACATACCTTGCACAGTCAGACACCTGTGGCTGTGGCTGCAGCAAGCCTGGTGGCAGAGACACGGAAACGAGGCAGCCTTGGAGTGCTCTCTGGCCCTGCATACCCACAGCCTGTGAGCAGAAGGCATTTGGGACCCTGCCCCTCCTGCTTGCCAGGACAGTTGGCTTTGAACAGCGCAAAGGAAGGGCCATGCACACCATCAACATACTTGTGATCCTCTCCAGGCCTCCAGCAGAGAAATGATCTGGCAATTTGGCAAACCTCACCAGATGCACAAGAGGCTGGCTGAGGCCACAGGGAAAAGCTGGCTGGTCCAAGAGCACGCCAGCCCCCACCCAGCCTTCCAGCAAGGCTCTGAAAAGGAAGAGGACCTTTGCCCCTTCTTCTTGGTCCGAAGGAGCATCTGCAGGACTGAAACCAATGAAAGACAGCTGTGAAAAATGAAGGGAGGAGTGGAGGGGGAGGCAGGGAAATGCTGATTATTATGACTAGGAAAAACGCTATTAAAAAGAAAAAATAAAGAAAAGGGCAAAACTGATCCCATATGGGAGGCAAACGAAGCACAAATTCAAACCAGGCCATTAGGCAGTGTCTGTTGTCAGGCCTGGGGGCTGCACTCACGTGTCCTGGGACCTCTGGATTTGCCCCTCCACACTGCAGCGGGGTTAGAGTTACCTTGGAGCATCCCAGGCTGTGGCCAGCACTGAGGCCATGGATTAGAGAGGCTCTGCAGACTGACCACAGAGTTATTGGCCTCCCCCACAGGCACACGCACAGAATAACCTCAGCTCTGCCAGACGTCATCATCCCACCAGCCCTCCCCTGCCTCAGCTGCTTATTCCAGGCCATCCCACTGCTGGGCCCTCGCTCCTTTGGAGATCACTTACTGTCCTTCTCCACTCCCACAAGGTCACCCACACCACTGCCCTTTTACTGTTCTCCTTCTCACTCTACACTTCTCCTTCTTCAGATCATCTTCATCACTCACTCCACCCACCTACTCAACGTGTGCCCTTCAAGATGTCCCTGAGCTGCTCCAGCCAAACCCCAGCAGCCAGGCTCTCTGGGGCAAGGCATCTTCAGCAACAAGGTGGTCTTCAGGGTGCAGGCAGCAAGCACAGCCCAAGCTCAATTCCCTTCTTACATTCCCAGGGCGAGGAAGATGTTCAGCCTGTACCAGCCATTCTGTGAGGTTCACTCATGATGTTACTAGGCAGATGAGCTCCTCACTCAAAGAGAGACATTCTAGTGCTAGAGGAGGTCCAGAGAAAGGCAAAAAAGTTGGCAAAGGGTCTGGAGAACAGGGCTGATAAGGAGCAGCTGAAAGAGCTGAGGTTGTTCAGCCTGGAGAAAAGGAGGCATGAGGGGAGACCTTGCTCTCTACGACTCCATGGCAGAAGGTTGGAGGCAGGGCAGGGGTTAGTCTCTTCTCCCAAGGACAACAGGAAATGGCTTCTATTGGTGCTAGGGGAGGTTTAGGTTAGATATGAGGAACAAATTCTTCCCCAAAATGGTTGTCAAACCCTGGAACAGGCCGCCCAGGGTAGCGGTGGAGTCTCCCTCCATCTCTGGAGGCATTTAAAAGCCGTGTAGATGTGGTGCTGAAGGCCATGGTTTAGTGGCAGTCTTGGGTCAGCAGTTGGACTTGATGATCTTAAGGATTTTTCCAGGTTAAAGAATTCTCTGAAAGCCAACTCTCCCTTTATTCTCAGGTGTTTCTTCCACTGTTCTTGAAGCACAAGGAGAGGCAGTGCACTGGGGGCTTGGCTCTTTGCTGGTGGTGATGATCAACATCCACAGAAGGAAAAGCTGGAGGACAGCAACATGACTTCCCATGTCCGTGGGTGTACTCCCCAGAGACGAAAAGGTTCTCCAGATCTCAAGGGACAGATGGTAAAAGGGGTGGGTGGCTCAGTCTGCCCTGCTCTTGTGAGTCTGGCAAAGCCTCACAGTAGTTGGTACTTGCCTTTTTATTAAGAGGCCTCTGCCCCCATGTGGGTCTCAGTGTCTACTCAAAAGACAAAGAAAGTAATTTCTTGTATACTCTAACGGAGAGAAAACATACACAAATGTGAACTTCAGAGTTCAAACCACAGAAAGAGAAAAGAATCTCTGCAAGAAAATCCATAGGAAACCCTCCCGTTATAAACCAGCCTCGCATTTTTTGGAGCCCAGCTCAGCTGTAGGAAAACCTCTATGTCTGCTAAAGAGAGAGCAGGAGGCACTTCAGCCCAGCTTGCCAGACATCCCCAAGCCCTGCAACCAGGGCGTGGGCAAAGTGGACCTGCTTTGTGAGCTCCATCTCTCTGCTGTCCGGATTTAGGGGAGAAGCAAGAAGAGAAGGGGCCCTGAAGACACTCTGCTCCTCAGTACTAGAGTGTTCCACAACACACCCAGGGCCACAGCCAAATGCATTAGCCTGCAGCACTCCCAGATCCTACTCAAGAGTCTTCATAATTCCTCTTCTCCAGCCAAGAAAAACAGAGCAGGCAGAAAACAAATAACAGTGGGCAAGCAGGAGTATTTGTCCCTTACTACAATGGCCTTAAGCAATCAGAGAGGTAGAGCTGATGAACCTTTAATTACTTGTGCAATAATGACCTCTGCTTCCAGCATTCCTTGGCAAGGCAGGAAGTGGCTGGAGCAGTCAGGGACCTGTTATGTTCTCCTCTCCTGGAGCAGTCAGGGACCTGTTATGCTCTCCTCTCCACAGGCTTGAAATCGATACGAAGGCCCCCTCACCCAGCTGGGTCACAAGTTTCAAGACAGGCTCCACGGAGAGGTTGTTTATAGCTATTAAAAGCAGTGAAAAGAAAAACACAATAAAAACAAACAGCTCTTCTTGGTTTCTTTGGGTGGTTTTCTTTTTCTTTTTTTTTTTTTGCTGACGAGTTGTTGTCGAACAGAAGGGCTCTAAGGTGTTCAAAGCTCCCAAAATAGTTAAAAGGGGGGGTTAAAAAAAAAATAAAATTAAAAAAAAAGGTAAAAAGCAAATGATGAAATCATCCTTCGATCTCAGTATGTCAATATTTTGTGTCACACTCAGCAACAGAGGGGGCTGGAGAGGGCACTGGAGAGGGCACTTCTCCCTAAGAACCCCTAAAAGTGAGACAGAAAGACAAGTGGGGGCAGACTCCATCGCCCCTAGATAATTTCTATGGCACAAAACAAAGAGAGGTTAAGGAATGGGCCCGAGCTCAGCTGAACAGAGCTTGGAAGTGAAGCTTCACTCTCCTGATTCCCAGAACTGGCCATTCTTTCAGGAGGGAAATCAAGACATTCACAACTGGCACGCTGAGAGACTTCAGAGTGTCAGAATGCCAGGTTGGAACAGACCCCAAGGGTCGTCTGGTCCAACCTTTAATTCTCTGCAGGAGTGCAGCTGAGTTCTGCCTTGTTGCAGTGTTCATTCTATACTCCCCTCTGGATTAGAGAATCCTAGAATAGGTTGGCTTGGAAGGGACCTCCAAAGGCCATCCAGCGATGACCCTGCAGTGAGCCAGGGACATCCTCCATTAGATCAGGTTGCTCAGTCTTGTCCAGCCTGTCCTTGAATACCTCCAGGGATGGAGCCTCAACAGCCTCCCTGGGCAACCTGTTGCAGTGTTCCAGCACCCTCATGATAAAGAGCTTCAACATCCACATCTACCCTTATTGAAAAGGAGCTTCTTCAGAGCTGCCCCAAGCCCACACTGCCTATTAATTTGAGCTTGTTTAGCCTAGAGAAGGCTCCAGGGAGACCTTCTGGAGCCCTTATAGTGCTTGACGGGGCCCATCAGAAAGCTGAGGACAGACTTTTGAGCAGGGCTGTACTGACAGGACAAGGGGTGATGGTCTGAACTAAGAGAGGTAGATTCAGAATAGAGAGAAGAAAGAAACATTTGAGAGATTCTCCCAGGTTGCCCAAAGAGGTGGTAGATGCCCCATCCCTGGAACTATTCCAACCCAGGTTTGGGGCTCTGAGCAACCTGGTCTAGTTGCAGATGTCCCTGCTGACTGCAGGGGAGCTGGACTAGATGAGCTTTAAAGGTCCCTTCCAACCCAAGCCATGCATTCCATGCAGAAGGTGCTGTAACACACAAGTACCAGGGCCAAGACAGCTGCCAGGCTTGCCACATTCCCTAAGCTCCACCTCAGCAGGGATTCTGCAACATGACACAGGCTGATCCAGAGGTCAGAAAAAGCAACCCTGCAGGAGACAGCTCGCAGGCTATTTTGCCTCCTGAGGAAATAAGTCTCTTCCTATCCCCACCTCCATCTGCTGCAGTCAGCTTGTGCCTTGACGCATGTGGAACTGACAACTTCCCAAAAACTCTTGTTCTCTCCGTATTACCATCAGGCTCTTTGATATCCTGGTTATCCACAGGAACAGCCAGAGTGTGTCTTCATCCAGCAAAGCTCTTGGCCCTGAGATTTTGTGGCAAAGAATTGCACAACACTAATCCAACTCGATGTGGAGTGAAAATACTTTTGTGTCAGAGTCTGTCTTGTCCTCTTTTGTGTCCCACTGACAGTCTCCGCTCACACAGATCATCAAGAGAGGTACTTCTGGGTAGCTCATCTCTAATCATGCTGCTTTATCCTCCTCTAGAATTGAGATTTTCAATCTCTTTTCACAAGAGGCCTTTTTTTTCCCCCCTGTTTGTTTGTTTTTTCATAGACTCACAAAATTGTTTCAGTTGGAAAAGATCTCTAAGATCACCAAGTCCAACCAGTGACAACATCACTGTCAGAGTTGGCTCCTGAAGTCACCTTCCCTTGGAGGTGAGTAGACAAAACCACATGGTGTGTCCCAGTATTTAAGAGATCCTCTACAGCACACAAAGGGGTCCTGGGACAGCTGAGCAGCTTTCCTGGGCAGCCTGTTCTAGGGCTTGATATCCCTTTTGAGGACAAAGCTGTTTTGTAATGTCCAACCCACCCCACCACAACTTGAGACCCTTTCCTCTTGTTCTATCCTTTGTTACCTGGGAGAAGAGACTGAATCCCACCTGTCTTCAACCTTCTTTCAAGGAGTTGTAAAGCGAGGTCTCCCCTCAGCCTCCTTTTCTCCAGGCTGAACCACCCCAAGTTCACTCAACTGCTCCTCACCAGCTTTGCTGCCCTTCTCTGGACCTGCTCCAGCACCTCAATGCCCATCTTGTAGTGAGGGGTCCAAAACTGACCTCAGTATTCAGGCTACGGCCTCACCAGTGCCAAGTAGAGGGAAATGATTCCTGCCCTGGTCCTGCTGGTCACACTGTCTCTGATCCAGGCCAGGATGCTGGTAGCCTTCTTGGCCACCTAGACATATGCTGGCTCATATTCAGCACTCAGTGAAGTCTTAGAGCTTCTCAGCCCCCCTCACACTCACCCTGGAGACATTTGCCTGCCCAGCCCTTAGCAGCAGGACCCAATCTTTGAAGTCCATGGCCCAGCTATGTCTGCACACATCAGCAGCAACAAACAGGCCCAACAAGCATGGGCCAAAGCAGCAGAAGAAACACCCTTCAAACTCTTTCAGCTCTGCTTCAAAAGGCTTGAGAGCTCTTCCCCTCCTCTTCCCTTAGCCCCTTCCATAAAAGCTTTGCATGCAGAGCAGAGTCTCTTGGGTCCCTCATTCTCTTGAGCAAAGTAAACAGACCTCCCTTGCAGCAACAAATGAACAACAAACAGAGGGGGGGGAGGAAAGAGAGAGAAAAAACCCAAATCAAACAGTAATAAAACAACCCAAAACTTTGCTGCCAACTTGGAGATTCCTTTTCTATGGTTTTTTTTTTTCTTAGCATGTTTGATTTCTCACACACACACCCCAAAAAAAAAAAAAAATTAAAATGTGCAAACTATGCCCTAAGGGTGACCCTGCACAAAGCTTTTTTGGTGGCTGCAACGTCCTCCATTCCACCCCCTCCCCTCACACCACCACAGCAATCTCCTCCTTTCCCCACGCTCATCCCGTGAGTGCAGGGAGCCCTGAGAATCCTGGCACCCGGCTGGTTTGTGCTCTTCCAAGCATGCCAAAACAAGCTGAGCTCCTAAATCCCTTTTAAAAAGCTGCCCTTTGCCTGGCAATGTGTTTGCCTCCATCCTCTGTTTGTTTTCTTTTGTCTTCAGGTTTGTTAGCCCGAGGGCAAATGTTGTTCCTAGCACCACTTTTGGGGTTGAGGTTTGCTGGGGTTGGGGTTTGTGTTTTTTGTTTTTAAGGGTTTTTTTTGCTGTTGTTGTTTTTTTCTTTCTTTGGTATTTATCTTTCAATCAAGTGTTCTTCCTTGCAAGGATAAACAGGATGTTTAGAGGCTCTGGGTATGATGATCAGGCTTTGACAGCTGTTGTGACACACCACACGCTGGGTTTGCCATGTGTGCAAGCCCTGGCACAGCTCTCTCTGCAGCAGGCTCTGCTCCTATGAGGAGTTGGACTAAAGGACCTAAGAGGACTCCACCAGCTCCATATTTTCAACACATGCTCAGAGGAAATGCATTACATGATCTAGAACAACTCCTCAGCCTCTCCCTCTGCTTGCATGGATATCACCCCACAGCCATTCCCTTTCCAGTTGGCTCATCTGAAGAGCTGATCAGAGGGCTGGAACATCTCTCCTGTGGAGACAGGCTGAAAGAGTTGGGGTTGTTCAGTCTGGGGAAGGTTCTGGAGAGACCTTAGAGCAGTCTTTCAGTATTTGAAGAGGGTTACAGGAGAGCTGGAGAGGGACTTTTACAAAAGCACAGAGTGACAGAACAAGGGGACACAGTCTCAAGCTGTGCCAGGGAAGGTACAGGCAGGATGTTAGGAGGAAGTTCTTCACAGAGTGATTGGCATTGGAATGGGCTGCCCAGGGAGGTGGTGGAGTCACCATCCCTGCAGGTGTTCAAGAAAAGCCTGGATGGGGCACTTAGTGCCATTGGATGGAGCTGGGTGATAGGTTGGTGTGGATGATCTTGGAGGTCTCTTCCAACCTGGCTGATTCTATGATTCAAACTGAAAGAAGATCAATTTAGATTGGACATAGGGAGGAAATTCTTACCCATGAGGGTGGTGAGGCACTGGAACAGGTTGTCCAGAGAAGTTGTTGAGGCTCCAAGCCTGGAAGTGTTCAAAGTCAGGTTGGATGGGGCCTTGAGCAGCCTGATCTAGTAGGAGGTATCTGTGCCCATGGCATTGGGGTTGGAACTAGATGATCTTTCAAGATCCCTTCCAACCCAAACCATCCTGATTTCCCTTGCTCAGCTACACTAAACTATGTGCTGCCTCTGAGAAATTTTTCTTTTCCAGGTACAGACAGACAGAAGTCAAAAGTACTTCTCAACCACACTGATTCAACACAAGGAGTTTTCCCAAGCATTTGCTTAGGAAAGGAACTCTTCCAAGCTTTGAATCACTGACACTGGTCTGACCCCTTACACCAAGAACTTTGGAAAATGAAACCTAGGCAGCAGAAATTAAGGGCCAGATCCCAAGCAAGACCCACCTCAGAAACCATGTGAGGCCTCCAGATGCTCTCTGCAGTCCCAGACACCACAGAAATAAAACCAGTGGCTAATTCTGCACAGCACAATTTCTTCCACAGTTCTAATCCCTTTGCATTTTCAGCATTTACTAACAGCAAGAAAGGTTGAGAGGCTGACAGTTAGTCCTGGTTTGGAGTCAAAACCAAAGAGGTTTCCACCAAGCCCTAGCTACTGAGTTCTGAAGCCACACTGTGAGTGACTGTGATTTACCTTCCAGATCTAAGGGCAGCAAGGCTCAGGCAAGACACAGAGCATGTCCTGTGAGGAGAGGCTGAGGGAGCTGAGGTTGTTCAGCTTGGAGAAAGGGAGGCTGAAGGGAGACCTACTGGCTGTCTACAACTACCTGAAGGGAGGTTGGAGCAAGGAGGGGGCCAAGCCTCTTCTTGATGACAAGCAACAGGACTAGAGGAAATGGTTACACCAGAGGAGGTTCAGGCTGAATGTTAGGAAATATTTCTTCACTGAAAGGGTTCTCAAACACTGGAATGGTCTGCCCAGGGCAGTGGTGGAGCCACCATCCTTGGAGCTGTTTAACTGGCCTGTGGAGCTGGTGCTTAGGGAAATGGTTTAGCACTGACCCTGCAGTGCTGGGTCAAAGGTGGGACTGGATGGCCTTGAAGGTCTCTTCCAGCTGAAGCTACTCTGTGCTTCTGTGAGCTGGGTGTGTGCACCACAGCAGCACACACTTTGATAAGCCCTGCTGTACACAAAGAGCCAAACTCTGTCTAAACAGACATAAATCCGCGAGGGGTGGGGGGGCAGGAAATAAAAGGGCTCGGCCAGGATGTCATCTTAGCCAGCCTAAAACCTTTTTGCATTTAAAGGAAATAATATTTATAAGAGTTACCTCTCTCCAAACACACAATCCCTAAACAGCAAGGCTGACTCTTCCCCATTACACCCACTGCAAGAAACTCACAGGGCAGATGACAAACGTGTTTGCTGACTTCCCTGCACTTTAGGCTCAGCTTCCTCCTCGAGGAAACTTTGTCCCTGCCACGCTTGTCAAGCTCAAGCCTTGGAAAATCCATTCCAGGTAAAGCTCAACCACAAGCTCCTGGCCTAGGCACAGAAACTAACACCCTTCACAGTGAGGGTGGTGAGACACTGGAATGGGTTGCCCAGGGAGGTTGTGGCTCCTTCCTCCCTGGAGGTGTTCAAGGCCAGGCTGGATGAGGCCTTGAGTGATCTGATCTAGTGGGAAATGTCCCTGCCTATGGCACAGGGGGGTTGGAACTAGATGAGATTTGAGGTCTCTTCCAACCTAAACCATTCTATGAAGTTTTTTACAGTCTGTGTTCCTCAGGAGGTAGAAAAAAAGGGATTATCACAATGTTCCTTTTTAGCCAGGCTACCCTACCAGCCTTGGTGTGGAAGCCACCCCGGGAAGCCCTTCTCAAGACAGTTGTCTGAGCAACTCTGACTTTGAGCAAGCCCTTCAGGAGAAGGCAGCATTGTCAAGATAAGGTTTTTACAGCTTCCAGTCTTCCCAGCAAAAATAGAGCTGGCTTTGTGCACCTCAGCCCCAGGTCCATGAGCTCCCCAGACCTCCCCTCTCCAGCCCTCACCGCTCTCTGCAGCTGTTCCACAAACACGGCAGAGCAGAAGAAGCCAGGGTCTGTCCCACTGCCCCTGAAAGCTCAAACGACCAAAAGAACCTTCCTGGAAAGGAAAAAACAAGGAAAAAAGCCCACCCCAACTTCAGTGTAATTGGGAGAACCTTAAAGGAAAGGGAATTCCCAGGCTGTGAAGGCATTTTCCACAGTAAAGGAAGCAAAATTTTCCTCCTCATTCAGAAGTGCTAACGACTGGAACAAATTGTTGAATGGAAAAGACAAGGGGTGATGGGGACAAGTTACTGCTGGGGAGATTCCTGTTGGGCTCCAGAAGAAAATGTTTTGCCCTGAGAACAGTTGGACATTGGACTCACCTCCCGGGGCAAGCAGTGGAGTCCCCTACACTGGACAGCTTGAAGACTCAGCATGACAAGCTGCTGGGCCAGCTCATGCCAGCTACACTGTGACCTAGAAAGGTTGGAGCAGATGATCTTTGGGGTCCCTTCCAACCTGGCAGTCTGTGATTCTGTACACCTCTGTCACCAGATGCATAGTTTGGGGGTCCCACTATGGGAGCAGGTATCAGAAACTCTGGATTGTCTCTTCTCAAGCCACCCTGCCTGTGACTTGCCTTCCTTTTGCTCAGCCCCCCAAAATAAATCATCGACCCTGCCTGTGAGTTGCCTTCCCTTTGCTCAGAGCAGGAGTATTGGCTAAATGGAAGAGCATGTGCTTTTTCTGGAATGCACCACAAGGTTTCATTTACTTCTTAACTACAATTTCTTTTATTTTAGCCCCTTCCCTCAACCACCAGCAGCATGAAGAAGAGGAGGTGATGCACAGGATCATAAAACTGCTCACTGCTGTGCAGGCCACACTTAATCTTTGACAGAGTGTGGCTAGCACACAGAAGATCACAGAATTGTTTAGGCTGGAAAAGACTTCCAAGATCATCAAGTCCAATTATTAATCCAACAATACCAAGCCCACCACTAAACCATGTCCCTCTCAGCACCACATCTACAGGGCTTTGAAATCCCTCCAGGGATGGGGATTCCAACACTGCCCTGGGCAGCCTGTTCCAGGGTTTGGCAACACTTTTATGGAAGAAATTGTTCCTCATATGCAAACTAAACATCCCCTGGCACAATCTGAGAGCGTTTCCTTTTGTCCTGTCACTTGCTGCTTGGGAGAAGACCCCACCTGGCTCCAGCCTCCTTTCAGTAGGAGCTGTAGAAAGCAATGAGGTCTCTTCTCAGCCTTCTTTCCTCCAGGCTAAACCACTCCAGGCCCCCCAGCTGCTCCTAATGTGCCCTATCCTCCTTCACCAGCTTTGTGTTCTTCTCTGTATCCACTCCAGCACCTCAATGTCCTTCTGTAGTGAGGGGCCCAAAACTGAACCCACCACTCTTGGTATGTCCTCACAACTGTTGAGTAGAGTGGGAGAATCCACCATGACTTTGTGTCTAACCACTCACCAGCTCGGCCACACTTCTGCCTTCCCACTTCAAGGGAGCTGTGAAGGCTAACATTTGCACCCTCTGAGGTCACCTAACGTGGCTCAGGTGACAAATGGTGACAAGACAACGTAGCTGTGTCCCCTGCAGACTCCCACACATTCCATGATCCACTTCAAACCAACAAGGAACCTGCCCCTAGCACCCAGCCGAGCACAACCTACAACACAAACCTCATTTCCAAGCTGCCGAAACGGCTTTGCTGCCTTTGCAGTTCATCCTGCTTTGTTTTAAAAAGGCATAAACACAAGCAAACAACACAAAAAAGCAGCGAATCTGTGTTGCCTCTGGAGTGTACTGGTGCTGCTGGGACACGGCTCAGCGTGGCTTGGATGCCTTTCTCCACCAGCCTGGCCGACGCAATCGGTTGCACATCCGCGGCCTGTTCCAGCACGTTGCTGTCTTTTTTTTTGGGGGGGGGGGGTCACACACATTGAGAGGGGAAGGGAAACTGCGTTCAGCCTCTCCTGTGGACGTCAGAGAAGCCAGCAGCTGCACAGCTCTGCACGCCAAGTGCAGGACCTGGCTTCTCCTGCACGGCACTGAGCATCGGCCTCTCCAGCCCAGTCACCGCTCCGCTCCTTGGAGGAGGCAGCTCACACGCACGTGCAGTCCCCTGGCACTCAGGTAGGGCTGCTGACACAGCCAAGGACAGCTCGACACCTCGGAGAGCAAGGCTAGATGTGACCTCAGCAGATCCCCTGAGCCTCTGCCTCACCCAAAGCAGACAGCAGGATGTGCTGAAATGAGGGCAGTTTAGCCAACAAACTGACCTAGCTCCGAGTCTTTGTCTGAGGTTCAGAGAATTGTAGCATCACTGAATAGTTCTGGTTGGAAAAGATCTTTGAGATCATCAAGTTCAACCACTATCTAACTCTCTCAAGTCTGCTGTTCAGCCATGGCCCTCAGCACCACATCTCTGCCTCTTTTAACACCTCCGAAGATGAAGGTTCAAGCACCTCCCTGGGGAGCCTGTTTGGGAGAGAAGTGTCTGCTAAGAGCCAACCTAAACCCCCACCTGAAACAACTTGAGGCCACTTCTTGTCTTGCTGCTTGCTACTTGGGAGAAGAAGCCAACTCTCACCTGGCTCCAGCCTCCCTTCAGGGAGTTGTAGAGACCCCTCTGACAGCAGGGCTAGATGTAACCTCACCAGATCCACTGAGCAAACAGCAGGAGGTGGTAGGAAGAGCACAATTTAGTGAACCCACCTAACTCCGAGTCTTTGTCCTAGTTTCAGTTTCACTCAATTGCTTTACTTCCCCCTGGTACAGCAGTGGCTATGAAAGAGTTAGATAATGGTTGGACTTGCCTTGAGCACGCTGCTTTAGGAGGAGGTGTCCCTGCCCATGGCAAGGGGTTGGAACTAGATGATCTTGAAGATCTCTTCCAACCCAAAACATTCTATGAATCTATGACTCGATGATCTTAAAGATCTTTTCCAACCATAGTGATTCGGTGAAGATACAATCTCTGCCTTCACATTCAAGCACCACCTCCTTGATCTTCTAGCTTACCTGGGCACTTTGAGAGGGTGGGATTTGGGAAGCACCAGTACACATGAAGTACAGGCACTTCCTTGGAAATACTGGCCAAGAAGGGACTGGGAAAGACTCAAGATCTTTTTTAATCCCACTCCCACGGCAATCAGGAGCTTTGAAACAGGATAACGGTGGGCCAGGGACTTTCACAGAAAGCCAGGTTGGAAGGGACCCCAAGGGTCACCTGGGCCAACCTTTCTCAGCTTTGAATTTTCTATTTTTAATCTTACCTTAATGTCACAGGAGGCCTGTTTTAGAGGTAGCTGGCTGGTAGCACTACTCCCTTAAGCAGCTTGTGCATCTGCCAGAGCTTGGTTGAAGCAGCTTCACACAGATATAAGCATAGTCCTCACTCTACTTCTTCCTTTATGTACCACTCCACATAGAAACCTGCCTTGAACATGAGCTAGAAATTAATCACCCATGGAAAGATCACAGAGCAGCAAAGCACAGTTAGACCTACCCAGGTGCTTTTGATACTCACTCAACCTAGAGCCTATCTGAGACTGCAAATAAACTCCTCTCAGCTTGGGTCCTCAATGCCAGTAGAGAAGGTGGTGACTTCAACCTCTCCTGAGGATGCAACAGGAAAAGCAGAGAGGCTGGTGATTAATGTATCTCTTGCTGTTACATCTACCACATGGAATATGGCCTCATCTATCTAAAACTACCCCAGACCTGGCAGTTTGCTTGCTGAGCGCTGATCAACCAGTTAGAAAGATACATGGCAGCACTAGAAGAACTCTTTTCATTTTATCTTCACTGTGGTGAAGAAGATAGACTTGCCTGCATTACCTATATTGCCCAGAACTTGGACTAGATGACTTTTGCAGTTTCCTTCCAAATGAGACTATTCTATGATTCTAAGGCAAATCCTATCCTAGGCTGTATCAGGAGGAGTGTGGCCAGCAGGGCAGGAGAAGGGATTCTGCCCCTTTACTCTGCTCCTGTGAGACCTCACCTCAATTACTGTGTCCAATTCTGATGTCCCCACCATAAAGAGGGCACAGAGCTTTTGGAGTGAGTCCAGAGGAGGGCCACGAAGATGATCCAAGGGCTGGAGCACCTCTGCTATGAGAATAAGCTGAAGGAGCTGGGGTTGCTCAGCCTGGGGAAAAGACCCCAAGAGGACCTTAAAGCTACCTTCCAACAACTGAAAGGATCCTACAGAAGGTGTCCCTGTCCACGGCAGGGAGTAGATGATCAAAGATTCCTTCCATTTATGATTCTATACTTGAGCTGACCTCAAAGGAAAAGTGAAGAAGAAGCTGATCTTTTTGAAGATCTCCTTGCTCATTGTAGGGTGGGGCACACTAGAAGACCTTTAAAGGTCTTTTCCAACCCAAAGGTCTCTTCCAACCTAAGCCATTCTATGATTCTATACTAGAGCTGACCCCAAAGGAAAAGTGAAGAGGAACCTGATCCTATTGAAGATCTCCCTGTTCATTGTGGAGAGGGTGGACTAGATGACCTTTAAAGGTCCTTTACAACCCAAAGCACTCTGTGATTCTATGGAAAAAGAGCAAACTCCATGATATTAAACAACAGGAGCAAAGCCCCAGCCCCAACATGAATCAGCTCCAGAGTGAGCTTCAGAAACAGCCCTTTTAAAACCCACTTACTAAAAGGGGGAAGGAGAGATGTGCAGCAAAGGAGAGACCCTTGCATCTAGACAAATTCAGTCACCCTGCTTTAGAACTGCAGACCAGCTCCTGACTTAACCTGGAGTTTCCAGATGTCACTACAAAACCCTTCAAGCACTGGCTTTGCAGACATGCCAAACACATGAAGTCCTTGCAGTCAAGTCAGTATTTTTCCACATCTCCTACTGTAACACTGCTGGCAGGCTGGAAGTAGCAAACCCTCCCTTATCTTCCTCCCCTCTGTGAGCATCTCTGTCTAAGCACCAGCTAACTCAGGATCCCCCTTGGAAACTGGACAAAGAAGGGGGGGGTGGTGGGGAGAGGCACTGGGTTTGTAAGCCACAAACCACCAAAGGAATTGGGACTGTCGTGCAGAAGGGAAGTAGCAGGGGGAAAGAGGTGACTAATGAACAGGAGGGGGTGCGTAAAATCCTCCTTGGATTGCCTCTCTGGGGAACAGCTGTTTCCTTGTAAACATCTTGCTAGCTGTCCAAACAAGAAGTTCAGACACAGAACAATAAAGGAGAGCACCCAGGCAGAAGCATTCAAGGCAGGGGCTCATTCACTACCCTGCCAAGTGGCAGCATTCAAAAGCCAGGGAGACATCGGCCACACGTTTAACCCTGCCTGTGCTGGTGCTGTAGCCAACATCCTGCAGAAACATCCTTCTCTATCTGAGGTGAAGTCCTTCCCAGCCCTCCTTTTCCCCTGGCAGTTTCTGACACAACAGCAGAACACAAAGAGGAAATATGTCCTCATCAGAGCAAGGAGAGAAATGACCACAGAGCCAAGAAATGAAAAACCTGAACGGGGCAGCACTGAAGGCCTGCAAAAGATCTACCACTGCCCTGGCATCACCAACTTTTAAGTAGAGGGAGTATCACCAGAAAAAGTAAAGTCTATTTGTTAGTCTAGTGCACAAACTAGCCTACACTGGCAGAAGCATTTCTGGGCCAGCACACAGAACCCTTGCCAGCACTGCAAGGTAGCTGTGGAGAAGGGCAGGAATAGCAGCACAGCTGTGCCAGTGAACATTCCTAGGGCAGCCTGGCTGCAGAAGGAACTATCTACACTGCATGACAGCAAGCAGGGACTTTGAACCACCTCTGTCTGTTCCTTCATGCTTCTGGGGGTCAAACACACAAGAGGTCCCATCACAAGCCTATAAACCCTGCCAGGCAAGTGTTAAAGGAGTGCAAGCAGATCACGCACACACCTCCTGGAAAGATCCCTTTGCAATGGAGTAACAGGATACACTACCTGACAATAAGGAAATCCTATGTCCTCAGCCTACAGTACAATTATCTTCACCTTCTTGTCCACCTCCAACCGTTACCTACACCTTTATGTCACCTCTGACTGACTGATCTCCACCTTCAAACATTCTATTCAACGCCATGTACACTTACCCTGGGAAATTGCCTCCTGCTTCTACTCATAACCCACAGAAGCAAGAAGAAAGAAGGCACAGGACTCTCTGCCAGTCAGAAAACAACGAGAAGCAATTCCACATTTCAGGTAGCCAACAAGCTCACAGACAAGACCTGCTGCAGCCTGATTTATTTTACCTTTTTTTTTTTTTTTAAATTCCTTTAGGGCCAGTTTGTTGTAGTCGTGGCACAAAGAGGCAGGGGAAAAAAAAAAAAAAAAAAGGCCAGGCAAGGACTGCTAAAGAATAAACATTCATTACAAGAAGGGGAGAGTGCAAGTTTTGCTGATCATAATCCCTTTGAGCCTAAAGAAAGGCAGCTGGCTCACAGCATCAAAGTCCAAACCAATCGGGGACTCCACCTCGTCTGGGGTCGCCTTCCTCCCTCTGCTTCTGTGTCTCCATGTATTTATCCCTGTAGTCATCAAAAGCACGAGATTCTTCATCTTGTTCTTTCTCTGGAAACAGGTTGGGGAACTGAAAGGTTTGTCCTTGGCCCTAAAGAGAAAACAAACGGTCAGAGAGACATTCCAGCCTTTCTCTAGCAGCTACGATGCACAGAGCCAGGAGGAAAGACCACCCTGAAGTTCCGGCTAGTGCAAAATGGTACCTCTTAACCTCCCAAGACCTCTTTCCACCCCTCTCCCCACGACACCCCTCCCCCTCCAAGAAGCTAACTTTCAGCTTCCCCTCTTTGTGTGTTAATTAAGACACTGACATCTTTTTTTTTTCTTTAATTTTGTTAATGGCTGAAGGGTCAGGAGATGGATGGACATTTCTTCAAAGGCTCCGAAGCAGCTCAGAGATGTTGGATGAGTCACAGAGTAGGAGAGAGATGAGTAAAAGAAGTGATTTTATTAAAGCAGCCCCACTGGGATACTATGTGGAGCAGGCATTCATGATGTTAACGCTGGGGCCATGAGCAGTGGTTAAAGTTGTTTAGATCTCAGTGAAGGATAAGAGGCAACAGTGCTAACAGCTGCTCCTGGAGGGTGTAATGTGGGAATCCAGAACAACAGCTATCAGAGGCCCCTTATCAGCAAGAAGGAAGACTATAGCATAAAACAATTACAGTGGGAACAATCTGCCTAATACATCACTAATGAGATTAAAGTGATTACATCTGCATCAGTCACTCTAAGAGACAACTCATTGCAGAGTACCATCAGCAGCACAGCTCCCTCTCCCACTTGGAAAACAAACATTTGCTTGGTCTCTGGTTTTTATCTAGCAGCAGGAAACCATTATTCTGGGGAAACCTTCTATCCCATTCACATCACCTACTTGCATTTTAGTGCTCTGCACCCAGCACAACTTCATTACACTCAACAGTATCGACCCTTCCACTCTGTGTGGGACTCTGCATAATAAAACTCACAACTGATAGCTCCTCACTCTGAAAGTACTCTCCAAAATACTTACAAACGTTACCATATGTTCACTTCTTTGGCAGAATACTGCACACAGACATCACAACAAAAGCATCCTCCCACAGCAAAAACAATCTCCCACAGCATCCTCCCAGAGAAACTGGCTGCTAGTGGCTTGCTTGGTTGGGTGGACACACTGCTGAATAAAAACTAGTTGGATGGCTGGGCCCGAAGAGTGGTGGGGAACAGCACCAGTGGCCACCAACATCTTCATCTCCTGCATGGGCTGGGGGAGCATCCACCTGTCCAAAGGGGAAGCCTGAAAAAGGGCCCTCAAAGCACAGCAGCTTCACACTTGCCATCAGCTTCCCTGGCAGCTTTGGGCAACCAGAAAACTCCAGAGCAGCTTCACACTTGCCATCAGCTTCCCTGGTAGCTTTGGACAGCCAGAAAACTCCACAGCAGGTCCACACTTGCCATCAGCTTCCCTGGCAGCTTTGGACAACCAGAAAACTCCAGAGCAGCTTCACACTTGCCATCAGCTTCCCTGGCAGCTTTGGACAACCAGAAAACTCCAGAGCAGCTTCACACTTGCCATCAGCTTCCCTGGCAGCTTTGGGCAACCAGAAAACCCCCCACAGCATTGGCACTAGGCAGCAGATAGCCCAAAGCCTTTGGCTGCACCAGGATGGTCCCACCGGTGATGGCAGTCAGTCACAAGTGGTGTTTTGGGTCTCCCACTACAAGGGCATTGAGATGCTGGAGAAGTGTGTGGAGAACAGGGATGGTGAGGAGCAGCTGAGGGAACTGAAGTTATTCAGCCTGGAGAAAAGGAGGCTGAGGGGGAGACCTCATTGCTCTCTACAACGCCCTGAGAACGGGCTGGGTCGAGCTGGGGGTTGGTCTCTTCTTCCAAGTAAAAAGTGACAGGACAAAAGGAAACAGCCTCAAGTTGTGTTCGGGGAGGTTTAGACTGGACATGAGGAACAATTTCTTCCCTAAAAGGACTGTCAAGGCCTGGAACAGGCCGCCCAGTGCAGTGGTGGAGTCCTCATCCCTGGAGGGGTTTTTCAAAGCTGTGTAGATCTGGCGCTGAGAGCCATGATTTAGTGGTGGGCTTGGTAGTGTTGGGTTAATAGTTGGGACTCAATGATCTTAAAGGTCATTTCCAGCCTCAACAATTCTAGGATTCTACAATTTAATTGCTTCAGATGAAAACAATGAGTTGATTTTGTTCAGATCAGCCATTCCTTACGTCTGTACCACAAATACAATCGAAGGAGAGGCTCAGTTACAAAATGGTTCCACGAGAGATCCAAAGAGCCTTCCACAACACAGCTACCCATACAACAAACATTTGGGGACTAGAAATGTGACATAATTGAATCCCCAAAAGCCATCACCTTGCCCCTGACCCAGCTGAATGTGTGCATTTAGCCATACACACTCCACCTGGTAATTCACAGGTGTGAAGGAATTTCAACCTCAAGGACATACTCTGGAAATAAATTTTTTTAAAACCTAAACCCAAGACTTAGCCCATTTGAGCTTATCCCGACTAGAATCTAGGAAATATCAACTCATACCCAGCACTGCTCTGGTTGTTTTTGTAGCACATACTTCTTGGGGGTTTCCTAAAAGCCTGACCATACTACAAAAACAACAAGAGAGCTGCTGTGTACATTGCTTTTGCCTTGATTCCAGCCTAGATAAGATCAACTGGAACAAATCAAGGCTTTCCTTTCCAGTGTGTGTACTCTGGGGTTTCCACTCTTTTTTTGTACCTTTAAATTACCAACAGACATGCTTACAGCAGCTGTCCAGTGACAATCAGAGCACAGTGCAATTCTGAGGCACAGAAAGTGACTCCGTTGACGTCCTTGAGCAATCCCGAAGCTGTAGCCTTGTTCTGGGCTCCCCGGTTTAAGAGAGACAAAGAATTATGGAAGAGAGTCCAGCAGAGGCTACAAAGCTGCTGAGGAGCCTGAAGTAGCTCTGTGAAGAGGAAAGGCTGAGAGCCCTGAGGCTGTTGAGCCTGGAGAAGAGCAGCCCCAGAGGGGATCTGAGCAATGCTCAGCAAGAGCTAAAGGGTGGGAGACAAGAGGCTGGAGCCAGACTCTTGTCATTGGTGCCCAGTGACAGGACAAGGGGCAACGGGCACAAACTGGAAGCCAGGAGGTTTCAGCTGAAGATGTGGAGAAAATTCTTTGTTGTGAGGGTGCAGGCTGCCCAGAGAGGTTGTGGAGTCTCCTTATCTGGAGAGATTCCAAACCCACCTGGCCATTGTAATCCTGGTCGAGCTGCTGTGGGTGTGCCCTGCTTTAGCAGTGGGGTTGAATTGGATGATCTCCAAGAGGTCCCTTCCAAACCTCACCATTGCTGGGATTCTGTAAAAGTCTTCTGCATGTAGCTCCATCTCTCACCCAAACACCACTCCCATTTCCTGGGAGGGAAAGAAAGGTGCTTCCATCAGCAGCAAGCACTCTGGAGGCCAACCAAGCACTGCCCAAGATTTTAGCACATGGAAGCACTTGGCAAAGAATTGATTTTACATTATTAAAAAAAAAAAACCAACCCTCACTGTTTTAACTGCACTGGGGGCAGGTCACTCAGCCCTGTGTTACTTTCAAAACAGAGAGAGATGACTCAAAGGACTCATCTGCCCTGGAGGGGAAGCCATTTTAGTGGAAGAAGTCAGAAAACAAGGCAGGCTAACATGGTAGGCACACCACCTACACTGAAAACTTGAGAACTATTTCTGCTGCTAACAGCCTAGTAAGGGACTGTTCTTGTTCTGCAGCACTTCCATTCTGGTCTGGTTCCAGGAGCAGTGCACTTCCCTTAGTGGAGAACGAAGGAGAGCTGTCCCTAAAGCACACTACCAACATCCCTGGTAAATTCACTAAGCATTGCAAAACAGTTCTCATTGTCAAAAGAGGGGAGAGAATAACCCCCTTTCCCCCACCCCCAAAAAAAAAACCAAACAAGATAGGCACAGAGGCTGCAGTGAAACCAGACAAACCTCTCAGCTGTTTATCAAAGTGCTCCCAGCTCCCATCTCGAGGCTGGTGAAAGTCAAATATTGAGCTGAAAATGTCAATCTGTATCTGGAGTCTTTTCACAAATCCAAATCAGCACAGACAAGTCGGCTCTTTCCAGCTCTTGTTTTGTGAAGAAATTCTGCTGCTGGCTGGCAGCCAGACACGATTGGAAAGAGCCAAGACATTACACCCTGAGAACTGAAGGTTGATAAATCTGAAGTAACAATACTATGCAGTAATACCACGCGCTGCAAGGCTCTGGAGTGATGAAAGCTGTATGAAAAATAGCTGTTGTGCATGCTCAGTAGCTGGCTTTCAGAAGGAGCCTGCATCTTGGGTATTTCAAAACTTCAGAAATACCAAAGGCATCAACTTACATAAAGGACTCTGAGGCTGTCCAGGCCTATTTACGTTCGAGAGCATCTTCGACCTGATGCCAGAGGCTACTGAGGTTCAAGCTCGGATGCCACCTTCTCAGAAATGAGGCTACCAAAGGAATGAAGGGATTGGCACTCCTTAAGGCAGCTGCTTTGTGGAAGTTTTCCCTGCTATACAGCCCCCACGATCTGATTTCACCCTCAGAATGACATCCTAACAAACAAAGAAATCAACTCAATTTCTGCTGAGTTTCATCAGGCTTTTGTCTTGTTCTCAAACTGTTAAAGATATAAAATGTTGTCCTATTCAACCAAAAAGCTAAACTTTGTCTTATTCACTCGCATTTGTTCACTAGTTTAGCTTTTGCAAGCCATTTAGCAGTCATCCTTTCAGTTACACAACTAGTAAAATTCACATAAGCTGAAATAAGCTCTAAAATAAGTTAAGGGTTTGGTGCTCCTTTAGTGTAAAGCACAGAAAAAGGGAGAGAAAATCATCTTCCTACCTGGCATAGATGTGCTAAAGAAAATCCTTTCAGACAGACCATGGGGGGAAAAAAAAAAAAAAATCACTTTGCTCTCTACAGCTCCCTGAAAACAGACTGGAGGCAGGTGGGTGTTGGTATCCCAAAGAACAAAACACAGAACGAGAGGAAATGGCCTCAGGTTGCACCAGAAGAGGTTTAGGTTGGATATAAGGAAAAATTTATTCCCTGAAAGGGTTATCAAGGATGCAGTGATGTCCCCATCCCTGGGGAGATCTAAAAGCCATATAGATGTGGTGCTGAGGAACAGGGTTTAGTGGTGACTTGGCAGTGTTGGGCTCATGGTAGGACTTGATGATCTGAAAGGTCTTTTCTAGCCTAAATGAGTCTGTGATTCAATATCCCTGGAGGTGCTGAAGAAAAGTGTGGGCATGGCAGTTTGGAACATGGTGGTGTTGGGTTGAAGGCTGGGCTCTATGACCTTAGAGGTCTTTTCCAACCAAAACAATTCCATGATTCTGTAATTTAATCTCATCTTGAAAGTTCCTCTGCCAGCTAAAAGAACTTTTCCACCAGTGTGAAGTGCTAGCAGTGACACTCTGGCATTTGTCAGGGTAAGCTCCAGAGAGCAGGTACTGAAATATCAAATAAAGGCACTATGATGATTTCAGTCATTGCTATTCCCATTTGAAGTTTTTTCCCTTTTTCCTGCAAACTCTAAGGTTATATTCAGGTGAGATATGTGTGGTCCAGTGCCCAGACAGCAGAAACAGAAGCCATTAAACCTAAGCTCCTGCACAATTCTAATCCTTGCTTCAGCACTGCTCAAATGTAGAACTGATTTACACACAGGACCTTGTGGTGGTTAATGTGTTAAATCATAGAACCACGGAAGCTGGAAGAGACCTTTAAAATGATCAACTTCAACCAGTAACCCAGCACTGCCAAGTCTGCCCCTAAACCATGTCCCTCAGCACCACAGAGATTCTACCACTGTCCTGTGCAGTCTGTTCCAGGCCTTAGCAACACTTTTGGGGAAGAAACTGTTGCTCATGTCCAACCTAAACCTCCACTGACTCAACCTGAAGCTGTTTCCTTTTGTCTTGTCTCTTGCTGCTTGGGTAAAGAGACCAACCTCAACCTGGCTTCCTTTCAGGGAGTTGCAGAGAGCAAGGTCTCCTCTCAGCCTCCTTTTCTCCATGCTGAACAACCCCAGTTCCCTCAGCTGTTCTTAACAACTACTGTTCTCCAGACCCTTTCCCAGCTTTGTTGCCCTTCTCTGGACCTACTCCAGCACCACAACGTCCTTCTTGCAGTGAGAGGCCTAAAACCGAACCCAATATTAGAGGTGTGACCTCACCACTGCAGTACAAGGGGACACTCACCTCTATAGCCCTCCAAAATAAATAAAAAGTGACCTAAGCATCAAACATTTCCCCCTTAGATTTCAAGCCTCTGAAATCACACCTTGTTCTCAGTCTGTAGAAGGAGTTAGCACAAGGAGTGGTACAAATTGCCTCCTTTCCTTTTAATGAGAGGTTAAGTGACTGTAATTAGGCCTATGAAGTCAAGTGTTACCCTTCCCACAGCCGAGCCTCAGGGCAGAAAATTGCTGGAAGGATTATCCAGCACAAACTCACTTGTACTCCTCTGACCTTTCTGTCCCTTGAAAAGTTTAGGAATGGAAGGTCAGCCCAGATATGATTGTGTAGGAATGACGCAGCAAACACAGATCCTGTAAACAACTGTGAGGTCTTCTGATTATTTAGATAATTGAAGCACTTACTACTGTCCTTCAGAATTAGGAAAAAAAAGTGATGTTTATAGTATCGTTAACTGAAAAAAAATGTTGGACTCCCAACAGCATGGGATTTGGTCCAGCAGTAGCAAAAGCTGAGCTCAGTTTAATAAGCCAGTGCATTTGAACACTTCTCCTCCTGTTGCAGTGGTAACATCTGATGGCAAAACAGCCCAGAGAGCAGCCTCAGATATCCACAAGGTGCCAAAAGAACACTGCTGTCAGACCTGATGTGCAAATGGGGTTAACAGCTACGGACCCACCAGACACCCTTCACGGGGACCGAGGAGAAAGCATCTGCAAAAAAAAACGTTCCCACCAGTGCCATCACTCAGGCAGCTAAATAGGTGTTAGTCCTAATGCTGACAAGGTCAGACTCCTTTTTTTTAACTGCCATCTCCACTCAGTTTCTCAAAACAGGTTTAATTAAAAATAGGTCTGGATTGCAGAGGCTTGCCTACAGTTGTGCTCCCACGGGTGCTAACACCTGTTGAGCCATACCAGTGAGAGCACTGCAGGAGGAGGAGAAGGAGGAGCAGGAGAAGGAAGAGGAGGAGGAGTGGGGGGATGTTGTTGTTGCTTTTTCATTTCCCTGATGTTGATACAACTGTGACTTTTCCCATTGCCTTTCTTCTCACTTTTAGCTAAGGTTAGGATAATTATAACTATATACTAGAGTAAGGAAAAAAAGTTGCTTTGTGACACTCATTTAATTTACTCTGCAAAGCTAAACAGCTTTTGGGCTTGATTTAAAAACATGAAACAGTGTTAAAAAA
>VWZI01021446.1:1318-26145 GCA_013396835.1 Psilopogon haemacephalus | reverse complement strand
AAAAAGGAGCATTTGATTCCCCAGTCTCTAAACTCAAACCTTGCTCACCACATTCCAAAAGGAGGAGGGGCGGGGGAAGGAGAAGCAAGCAGGCTGTGGAATGGCAAGACATTGTTGATCCACAGCCTTCTATGATTTGAGGTTATTTTTTTAGTGTGAAAATATTATGCTTGGACAGATCACTTATTTGTCCAGTTAGAGCCTGAGAATAAAGTAAACAGCTCCGAATCTCCAAGAAATAGTATTTGGAAAAGGAAGGACAACAACTCTTACATGTGGAACAGCTGGGGCATGAATCTGACACCTAAGGCTATGTTGACTATGACTTCATGCACCTTCCACCTTGGAGACGCTCAGAGCCGAGTTAATGGATCTGTGTGTCGTGCCGGGACACCTAAGGTGATGTTTTATGAAGCGGGGAAGCCTAAAGGGTGATGAGAATACAACTCCACTTCATTCAGGTAAACCTCACCGCTGCCCTACCGAGTCGTGCTGGAAAGAGCAACACTTCCACCTAGTGGGGAAGGCGAAGATGGAGCCGGGAGCCTCCAAAAACACAGCCTGAAGTTTTCCAGTCATAAGCAGTTTTAACTTGAAACTGGATTAATGAGAGACAACACAGCTGGTAAAAACGGTGGGAAAGCCCAGCTCCTCTGACTCACGGCAGATGCAAGCTAATTCTCCTGAAAATAAGGATTTTACAGTGGTTACCAAAGAGTTTCCTAAATTAGGCAGCTATTAACAATGGCCTGCATGGGGCCCGTTACGGCCTGAATCACACCATGAATGAGAAGGAAGGCAAAGCCCTTCAGCTTCAGAAATGACACTGGGTTTCTGGCCTCACCCACCGTTTAAAAGCTGGTGTGAACACACAACTGGGAGCTCATTGTCTGAGACATCAGAGCTAGTGATGAAAAGCAAAGAACAAAAGGGAGAAGAGAAGCGGGGCAAAAAAAGAAAACAACAACCCAAGAACGGACAAACCTAAACGGTAAAGGAATTAACAGACTCTAAAAGGAATAGCCCCAAAAGAAGGAGGTGACAGGAAAATGCATAGCCTGAGTGTCACTGAGTTTAGGAAACAGTCAAGATTCCCTCACTTGAGATGAAACACAGCACCAAAAGGTGGTCCCTGATGTTGCTCATGAAGGTCTTGAAAGCCTCAGGATGACACTACTAGGGTGATGCAGCAAGGGACATCTGCTGTCTCCTGTACCAAGAAGCATGGAGTTCTTCACAGCTTCAGGATGACACTAGGGTGACAGAAAGGAATATCTGCTGTCTCCTGTACCAAGAACCATGGAGTTCTTCAAAGCCTCAGAATGACACTACTAGGGTGATGCAAAAGGGATATCTGCTGTCTCCTGTACCAAGAAGCATGGCATTCTTCACAGCCCCAGGATGACACTACTAGGGTGATACAGAAAGGGGCATCTCCTGACTCCTGTACCAAGAGCAGTCCTCAGCCACAGTACTTTGAGGCTCTGTGCACTGCCCAGTTGATCAGTTAACTGCTGTTTGACTGTCTCCAGGACCAAGCTAGCCTGGGTAATCCTTCAGTCCACCACTAGCCTTCAAAGGATGGCAGGTTCAGAGGTTTGATGTGACAGAAATGCCCAAAGGCACTGTCTAAAATGAGTGGTTTGCTCTAGAGAGCAGCAGCTTTTTGCTTCCTGCTCCTTACTCTGAAGTACCTAAGGACTGCAGACCACCTCCTCCTCCTCAACTCAGCAGACAGAGGACACAAGACTGTGTTAAACACAGCAAAACAAAACTGGAGAACTGACCACAGCTTCATAAGGCTTCCATCCTGGGAAAGGAATTTCTAAAAGCCAAGAAGTCACTAGCAAGAGATTGTGGCAATGGAAAATTGTCTGCAGTTACCTATTAAGGAATCATAGCATTGTCAGGGCTGGAAGAGACCTCAAGGAGCACCCAGTTGAAAACCCCCTGCCATGGGCAGGGACACCTCACACTAGATCAGGTTGCCCAGAGCCACATCCAGCCTGGCCTTAAAATCTTCCAGGGATGGGGCTTTTACCACCTCCCTGGGCAACCTGTTCCAGTGTCTCACCACCCTCATGGTGAAGAACTTCTTCCCAACTTCTAATCTAAATCTCTCCTCCTCTAGCTTAGATCCACTCCCCCTGGTCCTATCTCATCAGGAAGGAAGAACACTTGGGGAAAGCAATGTGTAAGAACCACCATCACCCCTGACATTCAGCTAGGTTCTTAAGGCATCATTTACATCAGATGTCTGACAGACAAACACCTAACACAGACCTTCCAGGAGGGAGGATCTGCCCACCAAAGCAGAGACTCTTCCTGGGAAAAGAAATGTGGGGTTTAGCCATCGTAATGCAAAATCCAGAGGTGAAGTTGTCTTTAACCTCAGGATGGTAAAAGAAAGTCAGCCCTCCCAAAAATCCAGCTCTGCTACTTTCTATCAACTTTGCTCTTTGTCCTTTTCAAGGTAAGGGCTGTCTAGAAAAACACTCCTCGCTTTTCTTTCCACTCCTCTTCCCAGAAGGGGCTTAGAGAAAACCTTCCAAGCATGTTTAAACTCTGAGAAATTAAAAAGCCATCAGACTTCCCATTGTTTGTGCCTCTTCAGTTTGACCTCAAGCCCATACGAAGCCTTACGTGGTCTTTAAGATCACAGAGTGTTCCCCCCACACTGAATCCTTGTCCCAGGATGGAGGAACACCAAGGTTGTGTTGCCAACAGCAATTTTGAGCTTATGGTTTTACAACCATAAATAGCATTCCTTTCATGTCATTTTGGTATGTGAAGGGGTTTTCTGTCACTGGTAGCATTTCTTTTTGACACAGAGACAGGTAAGCCCAAGAGGTGGTTACAATATGCTCCTGTTATGAAAGAAATTCTTAAGAACATGAAGCTCCTTTTCCACTGGGCAACCAACATACATTTTGGAACCCAGTCTGGCCACAAAGCACGCCTGTTAGTCATGACTAAAAGCTCTCCAAGGAATATGCCTTAGTCTTCTCTGAAATCCAAAGAGCTTTAATAAGAAGTTCCCTGCCCTTACAATGTATTCTTTCACTTACTGGACATTTCATTAATCAACCACACAAGTAGTGAATATTCCAGCACACAGAGTACAGGGTCAGCATGAAACTCAACTGGCACAGCAGCACCGAATGACATCAGACTCTTGACTTACAGACCTCAGACAAACACGGGACTTGGAAACAGACCAGCTGTTTGAATCTGATTTTTAGACCAAGTCATTTAAATCACTTCATACACTCTGGAACGCATTAAATGAAAATGTCATTAAAGGACCGGGAGAAATACCCAGCCAGTTCTCTGAACTTCCAGCTTGGTGGGTCCCTTCCTGCTTCCCTACCGACACCCATGGTAACTCACCAGCTGTACGTAGGCAACCTTGTAATCTGGCTTCTTCACTCTCTGATTCTTGTGGTTCCTCTTGTTGTTTGCACCTGCAGAAACAAACAGAGTCCCATCTTGTACTGCCCAGGACTTGCAATTTCCCTGAAGCAAGACCAAACTGAGAGGGGACTTGACTAGCTCTGATTGTTTTTGTTAAGAACTACTACCAGCACCACCACCACCAAAATGTATTGAAATCAGCAGGCACCAATCTCCTCGTTTGCAAGCAGGGACATGAAGCTGCTGATAGCCACACAAAGTTTGCAAAGAAGCATGGAGATAAGTCCCCTGAGCAGGGGGCCAGGTGTGATAAACTGTCCTCCCAACAGCAAGGAGGAAAGGGCCACTGAACTGCTTCATGCTTGCCCAGTTCTGCCTCACAGCTAATGGGCTGGAGGATCTTGTCTATACACCAGCAAAGCACACTCCACACCCCAAAAGGCATCTTGCCTTTCTCCAGTTACACTGGCCACAGCTGATTGGGAAGTTCAGCTTATTCCCTGCATGTCAGGCAAGCATTAAAGCTCTCAAATGAGGCATTGTAAGGCCCTGTCCCCTTTTATCCCACTACCACCACTGCCATTAGCAGCAAGGCTCAAAACAATCTGTAGGACAAGCATGAACGTTTTGCAGGGCTGCTTGGAATTGCATGTGTTTGGCATTTAAGGCTCTCATAAAGTCTGGTTTTCATATAAGCAAATTAAAGATGATCTTTCTGTTCTCTTTTATTGAAGCTCTTTCTTTCATTCTCCATTTTTCACCATTGCAGCTCGTTTTTCCTACCCCTTTTGAAAGCCGATCCCTACCCTTAACTGTTGCAAACAGATCAACCAATTCCTTTGCTGAAGTCACTGAACGAAAAAAAAAGCTCAGCTCAGCCATCACAGGTGTCCTAGCCAACAAGTCACTCTTCACTTGGTTAATGCAAAGGTGACATTAAGCACATTTGGCTTATTTCACTTAAGAGATGGGTTCCTCTGCTCCAAGTCAGAGTCCAGCATTATGCGAACTAAGGAACAGAACTAAAACAATGAGGAAAAACTCCTTTGCTACGAGGCTGCTGGAGCAGGCTGCCCAGAGAGGTTGTGGAGTCTCCTTCTCTGGAGACAAACTCCAAACCCACCTGGACATTGTGATCCTGGGCAGGCTGCTGTAGGTACCTCTGGTTTAGCAAGGGGGGGTTTAGGCTAGACCTCCAGAAGTCCTTTCCAACCACCACCATGCTGGGATTCTGTGAAACTGTGAATACTTTTTCTCTTAGGTTGATGTTTTTTTGTTGTTTTGGTTTTTTTTCTTAATAGGGCTGGCACAAGGGGCAAATACCATCAATGAGGGCACAAGTCTGTAGCAGAAGTGTGATAATGAGAAGAAAAGCTGTAAGTCTGTCAAGATGTTTAACTGCCATTATCTGCTGGTCTAACTGAATATTTTCCTTTGCTCTCCAAACTTTGCCCCTTGCTAGACTGTAACATCTCCTCAGTGTGCATACTAAGTCATCCCAGCTCACATATGTGCTTTTTAAAGGCTCTAGCTTTAGGATAATTAGTCATTTCATTAGAATACATGAAGCAGTTCCTTCTGAAGTGCTGGTCTGCAAGGGGAAAGAGCAACAGTTCCAGAAGGATATAGGACAATCTAGGTAACTGTCAAGACAAGATCTTTCCTCTTAAAACTAAACTTACATCATAACCTAATCAAAGCATTTCAATATTAAGTGGTTCCTATTCATTTGAAGGGACAATAATCAACTGAGCTCATAGATGACATCAACTAAACACTTGGAATCAAAGTCTAATGGACCTTTAGATAGGAGAAGTCTGCCCTGGGTGTGCAGGGATGCTGCATTCATCCCTTTGGCCTGTTCAGCTCCACTTACCATACTGTATCCTGGTCCTCACAGCAGCTACTGGCACATTGTATATTTTTTCAAGGTAATTCTTGATATCCATTTTTGTCATTCTGGGCAATGCGAGAACATTTTGGGAAAGGGAGAAAGGAGAAGCATCAACATTTAAATAAAATAAAACAAGGCAGAGCCTGAGTATTTATAGACTGGCTGATACTCTGTATCCTCCTTTTAACCAAGGTAACAGTGTACAGAAGCACCAACTCAACAGAGCTCACACACTGCTGCAGCAATTCATCATCCATAAATGGTTAACAAATATTCTATCCCCTGCAGCCCCCACATGTATTCTATTTTCAATCAGAGGGGGTGGCTTTTCTCACTGTCATAGAATCAGTCAGGGTTGGAAGGGACCACAAGGATCATCAAGTTCCAACCCCCCTGCCATGCCCAGGGACAGCCTTCCCTAGATTTAGGCTGCCCACAGCCTCATCCAGCCTTGCTTTAAACACCTCCAGGGATGTAGCCCCATCCACCCCCCTGGGCAACCCATTCCAGGCTCTCACCACTCTCATGGTGCAGAACTTCCTCCTCGCCTCCAATCTGAATCTCCCCACCTCCAGCTTTGCTCCATTCCCCCTAGCCCTGTCAAAGTTGAGGATCCTTTCCAATCATCTAAATCGCAGCTTCTTCTCTTTCCAGGGCCTGCCACAGGTTTTCACGTCATCAAGCAGACTGGTCAGGCTGTAAGAGTGCTGACAAACACCTGCACATCACCTGGTTTTCTCTGGCTCATCTTCACAAGCACTTCCCCACCTCCTCAGCTTACTCCTGGGAAGGCTGAGCCTCACTAACGCTCCACAGGAGCAGGCAGGCAAAGCCCCTGCTTAAATTAAGGCCCTTGCAGCCCTCTCAAAGCTTTCCCTGACGCAGAAGCTCCTTTCCCCCGGTCTTGACACTCCACCACCTCTCAGCTACAAACTCCAGCGCGGCAGGAGGCGACCAGCATCGATGTGTGCCCTAAGCGGGGGGAATCTGCGCGCTCCAGAAGCATCGAGGAGGCCTTCCCGCCGCAGAGAAGGCCCAGGCCTTGGGCTGCTCCCGCTTCGGGTGGGGGAAAAGAGGAGGTGGATAGGGCAGGCCGTGCCCCTTGCCAGGCACTCACTCCATGGAGACGCGGAACTGGACGGTGTCCTCGGGCTGCGGCACGCCGGGCCGCACCGCCAGCATGTAGAAGTTGGGACGGAAGATCCGCAACTGCGGGCCGCCCAGCTGGAACAGCGGGTACCTGCGGGCAACACCACACCGCTCACTCACTGACCGACCCGCACCCCGGCACCCCTGCCCCGCCGCGGCCCGGCCCGGCCCGGCCCCTCCGCGGCCCTGCCCGCTCACACGACTCTCCTGGCGCGCGCCGCCATCACCCCGTCCCGGAAGCGGCGCCAGAGCGGCTGCCGGCGGGGAGGGGGGTGGGGGGAGGAGGAAGGGCGCCGCCACCTATCGCCCTCTGCTGGAGCGGAGGAGCGCGGCAGGGAAAAGCCCGAGCGGGGTCAGGCTGCTTCGCCTCTCCTTGCAAACATCGCCCGCAAGCGCGGCAGGGAAAAGCGGAGCGGGGTCAGGCTGCTTCGCCTCTCCTCGCAAACATCGCCCGCATCGTGCCCGGGCTCGGCGCTACTCCCGGAGGGGAAACACCAGCCTAGGACGAGGGAGGAGGGGAAAGGCTGGAGGGGTGGGGGAGCGCCTACGAAACGGTGCTTCCGATGGGGCGTGCGGCGCTGGCTGCTGCTGAGTGGGCTGTTTCCTCGTGGGCACAGGAGGGAGGTGACTCCCCCCGGTACTGCTCTCTGCTGAGGTCCCAACGGGGATGCTGCCTCCAGCTCGGGAGCCCCAAGCACAGGAGAGACATGGACCTGTGGGAGCGGGGCCGGAGGGCAGCATTATCAATGATAGAGGGGCTGGAAGCCCTCTGCTGTGAGGTCAGGCTGAGAGAGTTGGGCTGGGTCATCCTGGGAGACCCTCAGGTGGCCTTTCTATGTATAAAAGGGGCTTACGACAAAGACATTTCACAGGACTTGTCACGCCACAATAAGGAAAAGGAGTTTTTAAACTGAAAGAGGTCAACGTTTGGAGTGCCTCACGGGAAAGAATTTCCTCCCAATGTCCAAACTAAGTTGAGCTTCTTTCAGTTTGCATCACAGAATCAACCAGGTTAGAAGAGACCTCCAAGATCATCCACACCAACCTATCACCCAGCTCCATCCAATCAACTACAGCATGGCACAAAGTGCCCCATCCAGGCTTTTCTTGAACACCTCCAGGGATGGGGACTCCACCACCTCCCCGGGCAGCCCATTCCAATGCCAATCACTCTTGCTGTGAAAAACTTCTCCCTAAAATCCAGCCTGAACCTACTCTGGTGCAGCTTGAGGCTGTGTCCCCTTGTTCTGTCCCTGGGTGCCTGGGAGAAGAGCCCTTGCAGAAGGGCTACAACCTCCCTTCAGGTAGCTGCAGAGAGCAATGAGCTCTGCCCTGAGCCTCCTCTTCTGCAGGCTGCACACCCCCAGCTCCCTCAGCCTCTCTTTGTAGGGCTGTGCTCCAGGCACTTCTCCAGCCTTGGTGCCCTTCTCTGGACACTTTCCAGTACCTCAACATCTCTCTTGAATTGCCCAGAACTGGACACAATACTCCAGATGCAGCCTCACCAGGGCAGAGCAGAGGGGCAGGAGAACCTCTCTTGACCTACTCACTACAACCCTTCTAATCCACCCCAGAATGGCATTGCCCCTCCTGGCCACCAGAGCACTTTGCTGGCTCATGGGCAACCTCCCATCCACCAGGACCCCCCAAATCCTTTTCCCCTTCTCTGCCTTCCAACAGCTCAGTCCCCAACCTCCCCTGCTCCCTGAGGTTGTTCTTTCCCAGGTGCCAGACTCCACCATTGCCCTTGTTGAATTTCGTTAAATCTCACCCTGCCCAGCCCATCCCAGTCTCACTGACTGACAGCACAGCCTTCTGCTGTGGCAGCCACTCCACCCAGCTTGGTGTCATCAGCAAACTTGGAGGTCCCCCCAGAGAAGCTGGCTTCTGGAACCTGCCCTGCATGGCACTGCCTTTGCTGATGATACTGAGCCCTATACCCGGTTGTAGAGCTGGAGGAAACGCTAATAAGCTCCCAAAACCTTGTTGGAGAAGGCAGGAAAGGCTGTTTCAGGGGGCTGCCAGTGAAGCAGGTACTGGTCATGCTTTATTTACAAAATCCAGAGATTTGTACACAGCAATCTACAGGGCAGCAGGGGGCTGGGAGCAGGAGGGTAGAGGACATGCTGAGCAGGAGGTGAAGAGGCCAGCGAGGAGTCACCTCAGTTCCCCAGGGAACTTGCTTCCTCTTGCCTGAGGAAGCTGCCAGACCCCTCCAGGAAGGGGAAGAAGGAAAGCAGCAGCAATAGCCAGGGCAGGCTGATGATGTGGTTTGTCTCGTGGCCGAGGTGTGGGAACACAAGTGCTTGGTGAAGGGAGGCCAGCAGGGCTTGGGCACACTGCTGAGGACCATCCTGCCTGCCCCTTTACTTCCAGCGTCCGCCAACCTTGCCCTTGGCTCCAGCCTTCTTGCTGCTGCAATAGAGAAGGAAAGAAAAACCTGTCAGGGTGGTGGAAGCAGTGGGGCTTGGTGCCCACCACCTTTTCTGACTCTTAGATAGGTCTCAGCTGCTTTTGTCTTCCCTCATGTTGGGCATACCTGCCATAGAGCATCCTGACACAAGTATCATTGGGAGGAGAAGGAACTTATTTGATTTTAAGGGCAATGGAGCTCTGGAGCAGGCTGCTCTGGGAGGTGGTGGAGATTCCATCTCTGGAGACAGTCCAAGCCCACCTAGTCATGTTTTTTTGTGTGACCTTCTCTAGGTGAACCTCCTTTGGCAGGGAGATTGGACTTGACGATCTGCAGAGGTCCCTTCCAACCCCTACCCTTCTGTGATAGGGTGGAAGGAGATTCCTCCTCAGGCTTAGCCAGAAATGTGCAATATGCCTGAAAAAGGTGGACCCTTCCAGATGCCTGCACTATTCAGGACAGAATTCCAGGTGGCCTCAAAACTAGGTGGCAAGCCTGCCTAGCCCTAGACTTCTTGCTCCCTGCATTCACAGCTGCTACAATCTGAATTTTTAGGATTTAAAGCTATTTGTGGAGGGAAATATCCTCATTAGCAGGGAGCTGTGGGTGCATTCCTCATGTGATGTAGTCATTCAGTAGGGGAGGCAAAACCCTGAGCAACACTTGAAATACAACTAAGAACTGCCTTCCTCTGGCAGAGTGGCTTCTTCCTTACACCATGAGGACAAGAGCCTCCAAATCAGTCCAAACAACTTCTTCGGCTTCTCCTCCTTTCAGTGTCCCCATCTTGCTCATGGGGTGTGTGGGAGCAGTTCAGCTACACCTGCCCACCAAAGCAGCTGAGAGAAACTCTCTCCAAGCAGTATCTCCTCACACCCAGATGGGCAATCCTGCATGCAAGCCACTTACCTTCTGCCTGAGAAGCTCTCACGCCTGGAGTCAGAGGGGAGCCAGGCATGGAGTTAGTTGAGTTAGGTTCTGCGCCGACTCCCCTAGGCAGCACCTTGGGTTTTGGGGGCTCAGTGCACCACCAAACATTTCCATCTCACACACACACCACAAGGAGGCTGCTTCTTGAAGCCAAGCACATGCAAAGTATGGCCAAGCATAGGGTTGAGGCGGGGGACGGGGGGGTGGAATTTGCTCTCCAGAGAGAGGCCTCCTGCAGAACTGTTGGTTCCTCTGGAGAGCAGGAAATGAAAGTAAATGTAGAGGACACACCTATGGAGATTTTTGTGCTGCTGCCCCATGGGTGCTGGAGCCCTGGAGCAGGCTGCCCAGAGAGGTTGTGCAGTCTGCTTCTCTGGAGAGTTTCAAAGGCCACCAGACATATTCCTGGGCAACCTGCTCTAGGAGCCCCTGCTTTAGAAGGAGGGTTGGACTAGGTGATCTCCAGAGGTTTCTGGCAGCCCACACCATTATTCTGGGGTTCCATGGCAGGACAGGAGAGGTTGAAGAGCACCAACCACTTTCACAGAAGGCTGTGACACAGACTTACATGTAGGGCATGCATTACCTTTCAACCAAGTGAGACTTGGTCTTGTTTGAAAGATTTGCTTTTTCACGTGGCAGAGAGCAGAGCATTCTCTGCTCAACTGAAGTTCCATCCCAGCATCCCTTTTGCCAGCCTTTCCTTGGTGTCCCTGCCTATGGCAGGGGCTTGGAACTGGATGATCCTTGAGGTCCCTTCCAACCTAAACCATTCTATGCTTCCACAAGTTCAAGACACACTACAGAAAGTAAGGAGCTCCTCAGTTGAGGGCAGAGCCCTTTTTATCTCCACAAGGACCTGAGGTGTTGGATGCTTTGCCTAACCTTTGGAGTGTGCTTAAGGAGACTTAGAGTCTGAAGCAAAAGGATCAGTTGATCCCTGGATAACACCTTAGCAGGCATTGCTTTGGAATGGCACCATCCAGTGTGGGAAGAAACTGAAGTCCACAGAAACCTCATGGGCTGTGAGCTTCTCAGATGATGACCTGAGGGGGCATTATGTCTGCACATAGTGAATGGTGCAGCCTGCAGTGGGTGGTGTGGCAGTGCCCCTCAGAAGAGCAGCAGCACCCAGGCAAACCATCTTGTCCTTCTGCAGCTGCACATTCTGCTGAGGTCTAGCAGCCTACAGCTCTCTCCAGTAAATACCACGGAGAAGGTCAGGCCTTATGTTTGGCACCTACAGACAACCAAGCCCCCAGTGCTGCATTCATCTGCTAAGGCAGGGTAGGGCTTGGGCAAGTGGGAAGACAGTGCCCAGTCACTCCTACAAGATGTCACCAAAGACCACCACCCCATTCCAGTATCCAGTTCTGGGCTCCCCCAGTCCAAGAGGGACATAGAACTGCTGGAGAGAGTCCAGTGCAGAGCCATAAAAATGAGAAAGGGAATGGAACAGCTCTGGTACGAGGAGACACTGAAGGAGCTGAGGGTCTGCAGCTTGGAGGAGGCTGAGTGGTGACCTCAGCAATGTTGATAAATATGTGCAGGTGAGTGGCAGGAGGCTGGAGCCAGGCTCTGCTGGGTGATGCCCAATGACAGCACAACGGGCAATGGTGGAAGCTGAGGCATAGGAAGTTTCATGGAAACATGAGGAGGATTTTTTTTTCCCTGTGAGGGTAACAGAACCCTGGAACAGGCTGCCTGGGGGAGTTGTGGAGTCTCCCTCTCTGGAGATATTCACAACCTGCCTGGATGTGTTCCTGTGTGATCTGGTCTAGGTGATGCTGCTCTGGCAGGGGAGTTGGACTGGCTGAGCTTTGGAGGTCCCTTCCAGCCCCTGACATTCTGTGATTCTGTGATGATTCCTGGCATGGCTTTGCTAGGAAGATCTAGAAGCAGTGCAGGTCAAATCCCACCTGCAGCTCCTTCTTTGTGTCTTGGTTTTCTACATGCCCTATCCCCAGGCTTGGCCTTGCCCTGATCTCTCCTAAGTTCACTGTAAACAGGGAGAAGACTCGGGGCTGGGGGGGTGGGGGAAAGGCCATACAAACCTTGTGGAAAGGAAGGTGGAAGAGATGATGAGGGGAAAATAAAACACAAAAGCCTTGTGGAAAAGAAGGTGGGAGAGAGATGGTGAGGGGGAAAAAAAAAGCCATACAAGCTTTGTTGAAAGGAAGGTGGGAGAGAGATGGTGAGAGGAAAAAAAAAAAGCCATACAAGCCATGTGGAAAGGAAGGTGGGAGAGGATATTGAGGGGGGAAAAAAAGAATACAAGCCTTGTGGAAAGGAAGGTGGGAGGGATATGGTGAGGGGGAAAAAAAAGCCATACAAGCCTTGTGGAAAGGAAGGTGGAAAAGAGATGATGAGGGGAAAATAAAACATAGAAGCCTTGTGGAAAGGAAGGTGGGAGAGAGGTGGTGAGGGGAAAATAAAACATAGAAGCCTTGTGGAAAGGAAGGTGGGAGAGAGGTGGTGAGGGGAAAATAAAACATAGAAGCCTTGTGGAAAGGAAGGTGGGAGAGAGGTGGTGAGGGGAAAATAAAACATAGAAGCCTTGTGGAAAGGAAGGTGGGAGAGAGGTGGTGAGGGGAAAAAAACATACAAGCATTGTGGAAAGGAAGATGGGAGAGAGATGGTGAAGGGGGAAAAAAAAAAGCCATACAAGCCTTGTGGAAAGGAAGGTGGGAGAGAGATGGTGAAGGGGAAAAAAAACCATACAAGCCTTGTGGAAAGGTGGAAGGGAGATGGTGATGAAGAGGAAGGTGGGAGAGAGATGGTGAGGGAGGAAAAAAAAGCCATACAAGCCTTGTGGAAAGGAAGAGAGATGGTGATGAAGAGAGCTCACAGCAGTTATCCCCCGATGTTAGTCTTGTTACACACCATTCCTTAGCAACCCCTTGGTCACCTTCCATAAACAAGGGTTGTGTCCCCTCAAGCATCCCAAGCACCTCACCACTCAGGTGTTTGGAGAGCCCGGCAGTAAGCAGAGGGCAATTTTGCAGGCGTGGTGTGAAGCAACAGGATTGTTTCCCTCTCCCCTCCCTTGTTAGCTGTTAACATTCACTTCAGCTTCTCCTTCATTTTCTCCGTGTGAGGCAGGATGGGAGTTGCCCTTCCATCACTGGCCTCATTCCATGGCAGCAAGAAAATGTGGGTGTGGAGGCTGAAGTGACTCCCACCACTGAGCAGATATCCCCCAGCCAGGAGCTAGCCGGGGGATATGGATACTTACTGCTTCTGAGCCTGATCGATCCGGTTCCTGAAGGTGATAATCTGCAAACGACACACGACCAGGGTTGTTTTGGGTTTTTTTTTTTTTTTAGAGACAAGGAAAACCTCCTTCCCCTCAGTGAGAGGGGAGTTTTACCTGCTGCGGTGCTGGACCCGGGTTGCCTGCGGTAGGGGTTAATGCATTCCTGTGGAATAGAAGCTCACCCTTGCTCGGAGAGGAGAAACGCTGCTCCCCTGGCACTAAATCCGCAGGGCAATTTCACACCTCAAGGGAAAAGAGCGGCTAGAATTTTATAGCCCTTGTTAAGAAGAGTCCCTGCAGGTATAAATTAATCCTCCTGTGAGCTCACCTATCAAACTGCAGGGGAAGGGAGCCACAAGCAGTGTCGCCCTGGCCAGCTGGAGAGCTCTTGGATGGCTTCGTCACCTGCATGTGTCGACCTCACTTCTTCACTCTTTCTTCCCTCCCTCCCCCTGCTCCTTTTACACACGAGGAAGTGTGTCAGCTCAAAAAGCTTCAGTGGTCTTTGGGTGACAGCCTCAGGAATGGAAAATGGGAGCCCCATGCTGGCAGAGCAGGAGGCGAGGAGCTTCCGGCAGTCACCACCTCCCCAGCCACTCATCCAGCAAAGGGCACAAAGAGCAAAATGTTTAAGGAAAGCTTCAGCGACCACAGGGGAAAAAGCTTCAAGTGGGGTCTCTGAAGACCTTCCCAAGCTCTTTTGACAGCTGCAAACCACCAGGGAGTCTGTCCTACAAGACAGAGCATCTCTGTCTTTAGCCATACGGCAACCTGACGCGTGGGAAAGCAAACACCTACCTTGCACAGGGTGAGCACCTTATGGCCTGATGTAGCATCTCAGACCTGGCCCAGAGCCCTGGGCTACCTACTGAAATCATGGGGTTCTTCCAGCTCAGGTACTAGAAGAGCCCACCAGAACTCAGGTGTGTGCCCCTTCATCACTTTGTAACTAAGGCAGGGCTCTACCTAGTTTTCCTGGGGTGGAAAGATGTGAGCTTTGCTCCTGCTTTTTGGCATCATCCTCCGCTGGCCCTGCAGGTCCAAGACCCAAGGCTTGAACACCCAAAGTGGCCCTTGACATTCCCTCCATGCAAAAGAAGAACAGCAAAAGTCACACATTCAGGGTGGCCCCACCAAGAGGCAGTTCCTGGGCTTGTGTCTTTCCATGGCAAACAGAAACAAAAATGAGAGACTGAAGCAGCAGGAACAGGACAGCACAAGGAAGGAAGGATCAGCAGATCATCTGCTTCTGTACTTACTCATGGAAGTTTTAACAGCTGCTACAGTGGTTTAAATTATTATTAATTTATTTTTTTTTTTTTTGCAGCCAAGAGTTGTTCCCAAGTGTGGAGGAGAACCAGGAGTCTTCAGTGTGACCCAAGGACTCACAACTTACCTTCAGTGATAACCTCATGCTAGTGACTGTAACACTCTCCAGTGAGGCACCAAAGAGCAGCAGGCACTAGAGCTGAAGAACAGCTCCAGTCCTGCATGCCCCAGTTCCTTCCTTTCTCTCTCCCTTGCATCCTTGCTTGCATCTCCTTCCTTTCCTCTGATGTTTTCACTTACCTTCCTCCTCACCTTTTCTCCTATCCTCTTCCCTGTGGTGTCCTACTTTTCTTCTGTGCATTTTCCTTCTACTTTGCTCATTCTTTGCACTTTCTTACCTTGCCTGCCACCAGGTTCCACCCCCATAGCATGTACCTTTGCCCTGGCACTGCTTTAATTCCTGCATTTCCACACCTAGCTGACTTGTTATCCTTAGCTTAGCCCCCTCCAATATATTGGATCTGGACAAGCATGTGCCACAAGGTGGAGGACCTCTTTCCAAACCCCATACTATTATTTCTTTTATGAAGTCCAAGCTAGTTTCCACACCTAGCTGACTTGTTATCCTTAGCTTAAGCCCCCTCCAATATATTGGATCTGGACAAGCATGTGCCACAAGGTGGAGGACCTCTTTCCAAACCCCATACTATTATCCTTTTAAATGAAGCCCAAGCTGTTGCACATACAGCCCTAAGACTCTGGATGTGCCCCAGGTGCATCAGGGTGCATGGCATATCAGAAGCCTGGATGGAGAGTTATTTCAGGGGTGGACTGAGTTATTTAGCCACATCCCAGCTGACTCTTTCCCTAAATGGCCACTTCATCTCTTTTCAAAGAATGGAAGGGGAGAGAGAAAGGAAGGAAGGCAGAGACACGAGCTCCAGTTTTCTCTTATCTCTCTGCTCGTGGAGCCAAGTGCCACTTGGTGCCTGGCACCCAGCCTCTGACCATGCTGCAGACTCATGCATTGGGTAGCCTTTGCTGCTGCTGTTACACAGGCAAGTTCGTTGTACTTACAACTTGGAAAGCTCCTGCAGCCTGCAACGCATTGTTAAAATCTAAGAGAGATCGAGATAGTTACGTTGGTGTTGCTCATTCCCTATCAGCATCTCTCTGTGTGCTTGGGAATCAAAGGAGGGTGAGATGGGCAAGAGATCCAGCAGGATTTCTCAGCCACTGAAACCTGGCGTAGGTGGCTGCAGCCCTGTCCTGTGACTGTGTGTTGTCTACTTTCTGTTGCCATATGACACCTCAGCCAGATGCTCCTCTCTGGAGACAGTGCTGAGTGACTCCAGAGAGAGCTCAGTCCACAGGGAACCTGCCTGGGAGGGGAATAAAACTTAACACCATTCAAGTGTGAAATCAAAGATGGGTTTTAAAAAGACTGCTTTGGGATGGGAAACGAGCAAATGGAGAGTTACTGAATGTTGAGGCCAGGGTCACCTATAGGTAAAGAAGAGTGAAGAAGGTGTGTTTGAGCAGAGGGTGGGGAGTCCACGTTCTATTGGGGCTGCCTTTCCCTGGGGCTCTGAAAACCTCAGGAGTGGTCTCTTCAGTTTCAGCCTAACATCTGAAATCCAGTGCAAGGAAATGCAGCTCCTGGTGTCTTGCTGCTTAGATTTTTGCAGAAGGGCATCGGAGACCCAAATGCTGTCATCGTGTGGCTTTGGCCAGAGGACCCCCTGGGATTTGTCCATTTTTGATCCCAGTGCCAAACAAATGGCCTCTCAACTCACCTCGTATTTTTTCCTCTTGATCTGCTCTGTGAAGTCATACTTCTCAGTCTCCAGCTGGTACAACCAGTCCCACAGCTCCTTGGCCTTGTCCCTGGGTGTTTGTGGGGAAAGGAAGATGGGAGAGCCTCATGATGGCATCATCTGCTTCCCGCAGTGTTCACACCACTGGTGGTGAGGGCTTTATACTTTTTGCAGTTCACACATCTTCCTGCCAACCCTTTCCACTCTCTGAAAGCCACTCACCATTTTCCAGGTCATGTTTTCTCACCTAAGAACCTTTTGGACTTGCCCTCTTATTTCCTCTAGATTTAATTGCCCCAACTCTGAGTCCAGGAGAATCAGAGGAGAGAAGATGAGGACTCCAAAGGCCACCCAGATGAGCAGAGCAGCTGACATTGTGCAACCTGCTCTGCGTCAGGGCTGAGGTGAGCCAACATGTGGAGTCCAGACAATCATCTGGTGGCTGCTGTGCACCAGAGCACTCAGCTCCCACGGCTCCAGCCTCCGTGGAGATCTCTACTCAGATCTCAGCAGCTCTAACTCATGCCCCCCACCCCGGGAGTGCTGCAGATACCAATTTAGGCTTGTTTGACTGGTCTCAGGGCTGGGTTTATGTTTGTCCCTAGTCCTGTAAATGACTAATCCTAATTAGGAGGAGTGCCTAATGAAGCTATGACAGGAGCACAGCTGGGTGGCTACCAAACCATTTCATCGCTCTCCCATGTCCCCATTTCCCCTCCCATTCTCCAGGCCAAGGAAAGGCACAACTTAACATGGCCCTGGGATGCATTTCAGGGAAGACTCTCCTGTCTACTTCATTTTTTCCACTAGAGCACACCCCAAGAGAGTAAGGCCAAGTTCCAGTGGACTCCAGTGAGCAGGCTGGGCTAAGCCTGTTACCTCAGCTTGTCCTCATTCAGGTGGTCGATGTTCAAGGGCTTGCGCCTCTCCGCCAGGACCTTCTTCTTCGTCTCTCTGGCTGTTTGCTTCTTTCCTCTCTTTTGATCAGCCTGTTTCCAGAGCATCAAATCACATCAGACCGCAGAAATTCAGGCTGAATTAGACTCTTTCAGTTGGCAGGGCATGTAAGAGGAGCTGCTAGGGGTCTAGGAGGAGGAAAGTCAGGATGCTTTCCCGATGGAGCAAAGCTGGAGGTGGGGAGATTCAGACTGGACATGAGGAGGAAGTTCTTCACCGTGAGAGTGGTGAGAGCTTGCAATGGGTTGGTCAGGGAGGTGGTTGGGGCCACTTCCTTGGAGGTGTTTAAGGCCAGGCTGGATGAGGCTGTGGGCAGCCTCCTCTAGGGTAGGGTGTTCCTGTCCATGGCAGAGAGGTTGGGACTGGATGATCCATGTGGTCCCTTCCAACCCTGACTGATTCTATGATTCTAAGTCTTAATAAAGATTGTTCCTGGTCAACACTGGAGGTTAACATTTCCCTGTTTCCTCCACTGGTCCCTGCTTTTTACCTTAGCCAGGTAGCTGCTGTATGTAGCACCCATGGAGGAGAGAGCCTTCTTCTTCTTGAGATCATCCTCGGCTTTTCTCTTGGCATCTTCCTCCTCTCTCCGTGCCTTTTCCTCCTGTGGAATGTGACACACACACAAAGTTACCCTGGGGGTCTCTCACAGCTTGGCCAGCAGGGAAGCTGATGGTGGTGATGGCAACTGGCAACAGTTTCCTGCCCTTGCTTTAAGAGGGTCTTTGTTTCTTCCTCAGGCTGAGACAGGCAGAACCTGTAGGAGGTAGAGAACCTCCATCTCTAGAGAGATGCAAGGACATTTGAGAACTCATCTTGAGTACTGCCTTCAGGTTTGGGCTCCCTGTCCCTCCAGGGGCAGGGATCTGCTGGAGAGGGTCCAGTGGAGGGCTACGAGGATGATGAGGGGACTGGAGCACTGCCTGGTGATAAGAGGCTGAGGGACCTGGGGCTGAGAGTCTGGAGAAGAGAATACCACAGAATACCTCAGTCAGAAGACTGAGAGGGGATTTGATAAATGTTTTGGGGGTCAGGAGCAGGGGGACAGGCTCTGCTCACTTGCTCCCTGGGATAGGACAAGGAGCAATGGATGGAAGCTGCAGCACAGGAGGTTCCAGCTCAACACAAGGGGCAACTTCTTGACTGGAAGGGTCCCAGAGCACTGGCACAGGCTGCCCAGAGAGGTTGTGGAGTCTCCTTCTCTGCAGACTTTAAAGGCCCGTCTGGGTGTGTTGCTGTGTGAGCTGAGCTAGGTTGTCTGGTCCTGCTGTGGCAGGGGGAGGTTGGACTGGATGATGTCTTTGGGTCCCTTCCAAGAGCTGACCTCCTGTGATGCTGTGACACTCACCGCAAGCCTTG
Source organism: Psilopogon haemacephalus (assembly GCA_013396835.1). NCBI lineage: Eukaryota > Metazoa > Chordata > Aves > Piciformes > Megalaimidae > Psilopogon > Psilopogon haemacephalus. The sequence continues at coordinate 7,687 of VWZI01021446.1, read as the reverse complement.
CCTGGCGCTCCTTCTCCTTCTCAGCCCGGATCCTCTGCTGCTCTGCTCTTTCAGCTCTGCGCTTCTCCTGCAAGTGGCAGAGGCCCCGAGTCACCGTTGTGGCTTTAGCTACCTCCACTATTAAATCCCATCCCCAGGAGCTCCGGTTTGCAGAGAGTGAGCCACCTCCTCCCTTGCCAGAACATGCAGAAGGGACTCGTGTGCCACCCCAGGCATAAAACAAGAGGCTGAGAGAGGGGACAGCTGTGAGGAGAAGCCTTTTGGTGGTGGCTGGAGCAGTCTCCCTCTCTGGAGATATTCAAAACCTGCCTGGATGTGTTCCTGAGTGATGTGGTCTAGGTGACCCTGCTCTGCAGGTGGGCTGGGCTGGATGAGCTTTGGAGGTCCCTTCCAGCCCCTGGCATGCTGTGATTCTGATACATGGGCAGTACAGCTTCTTGCCAAGGTCTGACAGTGGCTTAATGGACCCAGCTTCTCATCTGCAGAGGATCTCTGAGTCAAGAGAAATGGCAGTACAAGGACTCACAATCCTCTCCTTGAGGGCAACCAGCTCTTCCTCTTCCTTTCTTCTGGCTTCAAAGTGGCTGTCAATCAGGGCCTGCAGCTCAATCAGGTCTTTGTTCTGCCTTTTCTTTTGGATGTCCTAGAAGGCCAGGAAAACGCATTAAGTGAGCTCATATTGCTCTTAGGAACATGTCCTAAACATTCCCAGCACCCTGCTGGGTGAGAAACAGAGAAACAAAAGCAGGAAGCATCTGCAAATATCCATGGACCTCTATAGGATTAGCTTCAATAGTTGCTGGTACAGGTCAGAGACTTGTCCAGGTGACAGGAGCCCAGAAAGGAGCAGAAGCTGCAGCTCCCCTGCCTCTACACCATATCTAATCCCTGGCTTTCTTTGCATGCCCTCAGCTGCCTCCTCTTTGCTCTGGGCTATGAGTATTTCCTAGGAAACCTTCCTGCAATTTGGGACAAAGCAAATATTTCTGTGGAGCTTTTTACCACCAGGTTTTCTGTATATTTTTTTTTTTTCCCTTGCCAGCTTGCTAGGAAGGTGTTGGGATCTCTACTCCTAACAGAAAGAATTGGAATCTCTGCTCCTAAGAGGAGGCACTGGGAACTCTGCTCCTAAGAGGAGGCACTGGGAACTCTGCTCCTAAGAGGAGGCACTGGGAACTCTGCTCCTAAGAGGAGGCACTGGGAACTCTGCTCCTAACAGCCAGGCTCAGTCATACTTACATCAAAATCTACTTTCTCACCCTCTGGTATCTTAGGAGCAGTTAGTCTGCAGAGAGTCAAAAACAAAACAAAAACAATCAGGACGTAAAGCCTCAAGAACAGGCAGGTTTTAAAATCACATCCTGTCCTGCCCTGCCCCTTCAGCAAGGAAGATCACCAGGAGGAATGTTGGAAAATAACTCCAGAATGGCACTAAGGACTCTTCTCCTTCCTGAACAGGGATTCACCCCTAAAATTCCTTTTCATTCCCAAAGCCTATGCTCAATTCCCTACCACACAGCTGGTCCCTGAGGCTGTTGGTGCTGCATGCTCTGTTCTAGATGGTTATGGTGTGAGAAGGGAAGGTGCTGGGACCCAGAGCCAGAAGGTACATAGGAAACCTTAGCTAAGCCCTAGTCTGCCTAGCCCAGTGTTGGTCACCCTCCCTAGTGTCAGTGATGCTGGGTGGATGGTGAGAGAGAGGGAGAGATGGGTGAGAGGGAGGGAGGGGTGAGAGGGAGGGAGGGGTTCCCAGCCAAGGTCTCTCATAAAGGCTTATTGCTGAGCTGCCTATATCATGGAGTAGTCTGAGACTGTTGTATCTTGGACATTTTGCGAGTGGATGTATGGATGGATGAATGGTGAGTGGAAGGAGGGAGAGATGGATGGATGGATGGATGGATGGATGGATGGATGGATGGATGGATGGATGGATGGGTGAGTGGAAGAAGGGATGGGTGGATGGATGGATGGATGAGTGGGTGAGTGGAAGAAGGGATGGGTGGATGGATGGATGGATGGATGAGTGGGTGAATGGAAGGAGGGATGGGTGGATGGATGGAGGGATGGGTGGATGGATGGAGGGATGGGTGGATGGATGGAGGGATGGGTAGAGGGATGGATGAGTGGGTGAGTGGAAGAAGGGATGGGTGGATGGATGGATGGATGAGTGGGTGAATGGAAGGAGGGATGGCTGAATGGATGGAGGGATGGGTGGATGGATGGAGGGATGGGTGGAGGGATGGAGGGATGGGTGAGTGGAAGAAGGGATGGGTGGATGGTTTCCCAGCCCTGATCTCCCACAGAGACTTGCTGCTAAGCTGCCTATATCATGGACTAATCTGAGACTGCTGTGTCCTGGACAGTTTGTGAGTCCTTTGACTCAATCAGGAACTGGTCTTAAGACAGTATCTACTGCTGAGGCATCTCCCTGGAAGCAGCAGACATCCTAGAAAGGCACACAGGAACAGTTGGGTGCTGCATGAGGGAGGCTTGGATGAAGACTTTTACTGACCATTTGCCTAGTGGACCATCTAACATCTTCTGCCAGATCAGAGAAATGATGGCAGGGTTTTGCCCTGCCCCTCATACTTACTTTATTCTGGGCTTCTCCTCTGTATTTGGAAACACGGAGCAAAAGAGGGAGGGGGAAAGAAGGAGAACAGTTAGAACAGCAGAGGTGATGCCAGCTGCTAAAGTAGGAGAGGAGGGAAATTCAACCTTGGGGGAAACATCCCAGAGAAACTGGTTAAATCTTGAGCATTCCCAGGGAGAGCTTTTGCTGGGAGTGCATCTGGGTTCACCCTTGAAACAGAATTTGGACCAACAGGAAAAAAAAAAAAAAAATTAAAACCCAGAGGCTGTTAGAAAAGTCCCAAATGTAGCATAGCTTCGTGGCAATGTGAAATTGGTTTTTCTCAAAGCACCCTGACTAAAGCTGTAAGGAGGGCAGCTGGGCTGGGGGCTGGAAGGAAATGTTGCCTTGGCCAATCCAGCACTTGTCTGGATGCAGACAATCTGAATTGACAGGCATGCCAGGGACAGCTTGGCTTTGGCAGCTCTGCCTGGAGGCCAGCAGGGGAAAAAAAAAAAGTCTCCAGGACACATTTTCTCCAGGTTTATTGACTCCTCATATAGCTGAGGGCATCTGTCCCTGGGATACTTTGTGGCATGGGGAAAATGCTTGTTCTTCTGCACTATGTGGTGCCCCTCAAGGCCATCCTGCCTTAGCAGGTATCTTCTGCTGCTGAGCTATGTGCAGAATTCCTGGGAATGGTCTTTGCATCTCCAGGAATGGTCTAAAGCCTTGATAGGCAGGCTCAGCCACCACAGAGAGGCTGTCAGCTTGGGCCCCCTGGCACTCTGAAGTGTTCCCCTGCCACAAACCACCTTTCCCTGCCTCTCAGAGGTGTGCTGACTTACAAGCTACACCTTGGTGCTTGTGATCAGTTTGTTGGTGTCCAGAGAAGGGCAATGAAGTTAGTGAGGGACCTGGAGCCCAGCCCTGTGAGGAGAGGCTAAGGGAGCTGGAGGTGTGCAGCCTGGATGAAAAGAAAAATGCCACCAGCCAACAGCTGCTTCTGTGTTTCCCCAGTGAATTTTGAGTTGCTTTGCTTTTCAAATGGGCACTAAGCTCCTGAACACAGTGCTCACATTGGGGTTTTTGGGTCTTTTTTTTTAACCTGGAGAGAGGAAAAGTAATCACAATTAACCAGTCTGTCAGGGATGTTACTCAACAGAGGATTCCCTTCCCTCCTGGCATACCCAGATCATTTTCACAACCATTCCTGTTTAGCTTCAAGCTGCCAGTTAGTAACACTTCAGAGATAGGAGGGGGGGAAAACCAACAGTGGATAGGAAATGACTAAGTTTGTTTGTTGAGCTTGGTTGCCAGGATGGACACCTGCCTGTCAAATAAGTGAGTTTGGTTGCAGCTGCCACCAAATCAGCACTTGCAACTCCATCGAACCAACAAACAATTGTCTAAAAGGAGGGGGGGGGGAATGAAATAAAATAAATGATTTAGTTGCTCTTGAAATCAGAAAGGGGAGTTAGACTATTTCAGAGTACACCTCCAGAAAACCAGAAAGGAGGACTACAGAGAAACAGGAGGTTAAAAAGCCTCCTCTGTTAAAAATAAATAGATCAATCTGTCCTTTGCAGGGCACGACCCAGCACTGGTCCATGCCATATGCACCAAAAGCAGTGCAGGGATGTGATTTATTTTGACATACTGCTTTTGGAGTGGGATTTTTTTTTTGTTTGTTTGTTTGATTGATTTTCTAGACACTGAGGCAAGGAACTGGGCCAAAATCTGTTGAGAAGCAGGAACTGTCATGGCCAATTCCTGTTCCCCTGGTGGATTTTGATGGATGTTCCACCCATGAGCCACGGGGCCATGGCAAAATCCCCAAGGACAACGGTGCCAAAAGGAGGCAAAGGCCACTGGAAATCCAAGCTCACTGCCCTGGTGATGAGGCAGCCTCTTGAGTTTCTGGTTTCCAAAAGGATTAGCTCAGGGAGAGCACACCACCACCATCAACAGAACCATGCTTCCTCCTGCCCAAGCCAGCAGATATCCACACAGTGCTTTTCCCCCCTCCCCTCTTTGTCAATCCAGCCTTGACTTCACTCCAAAAAATCCCTGCAGCACCCTCCCCCTTAATCCCACTTCTCAGAAGCAATTTATCTAGCTCAGGCTGCATCCTTGAGGGGGAAAAATAAATAAAATATATTAAAAAAAAAAAAATCAATAGGCTATTAAAAAGAAAAGGAAAGAAAGAGAAAAAGGAGGAAAGAAAAAGGGACGTGGGAAGGTCCTCAGGGTATTGCCTTGAAGAAGAAGAAGGGGGAAAAAAAAAAGAAGCCTGCAAAAAGGAGCAAGAAAATTAAAACAAATGGAAGGAGGGGAAAAAAAAAAAAAAAGTAAAATTGACAAAAACAAAAGAAAAGAAGAAAAACACAGGAAATGAAGGATGGCTTTGGAAAACAGCTGGCCAGGTGTTCGAGGGGCTGAGGGTCAAAATGCCACCAAAGCGACTTCAAAGGCCTGGAAAAGTCCAAGAGAGTCTTTCTGCACATTTAAACAGGGGTTTGAATTTGGTCCAGAGAGGCTAAGTTGCCTTGCCAACATCTGAGAGGCCAAACTGCCCCTGCTTGGCTTTCAGATTTGGTCCTTCACCATGACTCTTTTCCCACCCACCCACACTCTCCGGCACCCACTCAACCCAGCGCTAGGAGCCCACGGACTTAAGCCCCACAGCCTGCCGAAACTGATTCCACCTGCTTGATGTTTAGCAGGGTTTTAAGAGCGTGGCTGGAGCAGAAAGGGAAGAATCTGTAGGTTCAGAGCTGCAGACCATGACCTTCTGAAGCTGGGCAAGGAAGGTATGTCTGTGCGGGGCTCAGCTCCGCTTCCAAGCGCGCCGCTGTCATTTAAAAGATGCTTCCCTGCTTCGGGCTGGGGGGGGAGGTGGATAGAGAAGGTTTGCTGATGAGAGCCACGACACGACGGACTGTGGCTAGAAGACAAGTCCAGGGCAAGCTTCTGGAGCTTGTTTTCCACCGTGTACTAGCCTAATGAGGATGTACAGGCCTGTCAAGAGAGCAGTGACCCCTCCAAGGGGGATTGGATATGCAGAGTGTGAGCAATTATTTGCAGCAGGGATGGGTTGGTTTGGGTTTGGGTTTTTTTTTTTTTTTTTGGCCCAGCTCCTGAGCTTGAAATCAAGAGAAGAACAAAAACAAATGCAGGGAGGAAAAAGAAAAAAATAACAAAAAAAACCCCCAAACAGTGAGGTGTTAGAAAGATGACTTTGTTGTCCTGAGACAACAGCGAGCTACCATCATAGGTCTCTCCTTCTTCGCCAGCTGCAGGTTGAAGGATAAAAGCAAAAGAGAAGAAGTCAATCCCCAGCAATCAATCCCCAGCCAGCACTGTTCTCCCAAGAGCAACTCTCCCCACTCCCTCCCTGCTACGTTGAGGACCTCGGGCTCTCTGGAGATGGAACTAGAAGTGAAAGAACACCTGTGTGGTGGCTTGATTTGGCAAACCCACAGCCCTTCTCCCCACGTTCACCCACGGCCATCCAAGAGAGACCTTTCCCCTCCCATGCTCTCTGTGCCCTTGAGCAAGGTCACTGTTTTGAACAGCATTTCCCCAGCTCTGGAAAAGAAAGAGGAGTGAAGGGTCTGTAGGTGCATCACATACCTTCTTCATGGGCTTCCTCAGCTGGTGTCATGGTGCCAGCAGTGATGGAAAGGCAGGAAAAAGGAAGGAGAAAGAAAAACCACAAACAAGCACAAACACAAAAGAGAGGAGAGATTTAAGCCTCATGGAAGCCTGAGGAAGAAATAACGAAGGGGAAAATA
>VWZI01021444.1:106733-122449 GCA_013396835.1 Psilopogon haemacephalus | reverse complement strand
TGATGCTTTGAGGATCTTGAACTCGACCATTTCATGGTCACTGCAAATAGGTTATAATGGGAGTAGATGTAGGAAAAGAAGGAAGACCTGTGCAGATTGACAGCACTAAAGGACCCCAACAGTAATTACTTTGAAAGAGTGTAGGTTCAGCATCTTAAAATTACCTTTTGCTCCTAGACTTTTCCCAAATAACAAGACCACCAAAAACAGCAACCTCCTTATGCCCAAAGGAATGCCTGGATATAGAATCATCTTAAATGTTAAACACACACACACATATATATATGTACGCATATTAGACAGAAATTTGGCCTCTAAAGACCATTTTGAAGTCAAGTTTTAAAGGAACCAAAAGAGAGGTTTAAATGCAAGTTCCTGCTTCACCTCCCCTACAATCTCACTACTCCCATAATATAACACTATAAAACACAACAGGGCGGTTTTAATTCTAATACATTGTCATGATAGAGCAGACAGATACACAGACATGTCTACCTCACTTCCTGCAGAGGTTATGCTCCCAAGCTTTTTAAAAGGAGTCAAGAGATTATTAATACAGGTAGTAATGTGGTGGTGAACGTGAGCACTGCGAGGAACAGACCCCTGCAAAGTTCTCAGCAAAAGTTAAATCTGAGCTGTAATTTTACACAACTTGTTGGCTTCCGTAGCAATTCATAATCCTTTTTAAAACGAGGAATTGGTCATCAGTTAATCTTCTGAGTGGATCTTTCAAACGAAGCAATGTACATATAGAATTTAGGGGGTTTGTGCAAGACTGTCTCTGACGGAAGCAGAAAACAAGCAAGGAGCCAAGCTCCATGTGACATAGTCTCATAGGATTTTTTGCATTTAATCACAGCTGTTCATGGGTGCCACAGTGCACCTATTTGGATAGTTTATTCCCAGTTTGGTCACATTGTGCCAAACCCCTAATAATTTACTCAGCCCTGCAAGTTTTGCTTAATCCGCTGTATACATTACATGAGTACAGGATCACAGGGTGTCAGGGGTTGGAGAGGTTGGAAGTGATCATCGAGTCCAACTCCCCTGCCACAGCAGGACCAAACAATCTAGTTCAGATCACAGAGGAATGCATCCAGACAGGCCTTGAAAATCTCCAGAGAAGGAGACTCCACAACCTCTCTGGGGTGCCTGTGCCAGTGCTCTGTTACACTTACAGTAAAGAAGTTCCCCCCATTGTGTTGAGCTGGAACCTTCTCTGCCACAGCTTACACCCACTGCTCCTTGTCCTATCCCAGGGAGCATGTGAGCAGAGCCTGTCCCCCTGCTCCTTACTCCCAGCCCTTAGGTATTTATAAACATTCATTAAATCCACCCTCAGTCTTCTCCAGAGTAAAAATCCCCAGATCACTCAGCCTCTCCTCATCAGGCAGTGCTCCAGACTCCTAATCATCCTCATAGCCCCCCACTGGACCCTCTCCAGTAGATCCATGCAAACAAATGCATTGTTTGCCTTTAGATAGCTAGAAACAATTTATTGAGGTGTAACCCTGTCTCTGTATGATGCTTCATGAGGAGCCCAGAGACAGTACTTTCCCTTAACCCTCACCACGATTACTTACAGAGCTTATAAGGTGTGGGACTGATCTTCTCGGCCTTCACTCATCTCAAACTTGCACAGCCAGCCTAAACTAACAGTGAGGGGCTTCATAGAACAAGGGAAAGAGAAGCTGGCATTGTATTTACACTTTTCCATCACACTTTAAGAGAAGGGCAGTTGATGAGCATGCAAGCCTGAAAATGTTGGGGGATTTTTGACTCTTTATTCCACTAACCCGTTCAACTTTCTCTCCCATGACACCACCAGTTCTAAGAGTCCCACTGGAGATGGAAAAGGCTGACATTTTGGTGGAAAGTACATGAAACTTCTCCATGATGTAGCAGACACACAAAACCCAAAAGCTATGATCCTTCAGTCTTCTATAAAACAATATCTGCTATATGTGAGAAAGAAATGTGTCTCTCTGACACCTTCATTATAAATAATCTGATATGGATCTTTTTTTTTTTTTGTTGTTGTCTCTACTACTGCTCAGTCAAAGCAAGAAGTAAATGCATCATGACCTGATATGGTGAGTCTCACCAATCTTCCCTCTCTCATGAAAGAAATCAGTATTTAGCTTTGGTGTGAAGTGTCTTTCGGTTTTCTTCCCAGGCCTGACCCCAGATACTCCTTTCTCTGATGGCATTCCCAGAGAGGCATACTATGTAAGATCTTTTTTACACACATTCATCAGACATCTTTTTTTCATCTTCTCTTTTACCTTTTAATTTTTTTTTTTTTTTTTAGACATAGATAACAGGGATTTTGCTGGAGGACCTAAATACAAGTTCAGGTTCTAAACTCCATACTTAGAGCAGGGCCCTTCACAAAACCCTTTGTGACACAAAATGCAACCAGTGGCTAAGGAGGGAGGAAAGAATAAAAGCGACGACTCTGAAAACCAAAGGCTCTCACAATGTCCATGAAACAGCAGTTTCGAGAGAGTTAGAGTCCCAGGCAAGAGAGAGCAAGACACACATGCACATGCACTCACAAAGAATCTTGGAGACCATGTCCAGAATGATATAATTGGTTTGCAGGCACACTTCAATTGATCCTTCATTTTGTAGGCTGCCATTATTTAGCTTAATAGGAACTCAAAGAAAGGAAGGCGGAAGTTAAATGAAGCAACCTCCCACCCAGCCCTGATGTATTATGCTGGCTTCCTTTATGCTGCCTTGTTTGTACCTATAGAAACTGTTCTCAATGACACAGGGACCAGGGATTATTCTCAATAAAGAACCTGACTTGATCGTAGTCACCTATTACCACGAATGCTACTCAACAGCTTCTCCTGTTTTTAAATATATTAATTAATTAAATAAAAATCTCTCCTTTTTAGCATAATATTTGTTGCCACTGAACTCCACTAGAAATAAATATACTGAAAACATCTGCTTATACACACAGCCTTTGTGCAATGATCACAGAGGAAGCCTGAAAAGGCTTGGTCCAAGGCTGTTATCTAGGGACACATTATTTAAATGGAGATCTTTAATATGCTGTGTCAGAAGGCCATCTTCATCTCCCTGCTCCCAGGGAAGCACAGGCACCACACTGTGAAGAATTTGGCTCCTTACCTATATAAAATAAACAGCTCCCATGCCTCTAAGTCTCAAAAACAGTACTGAGGGTTCTTTTTTTAATAAACCTCAGGCTACTGTTTCAACAGCTAGACTACGTGTTGCATGTACACACATGTTGCATCTCCACATATGATGCAGCTGCTTTATGTGTTGGCCTTCTAAGTTGCATGTACACATATGTTGCATCTCCACATATGATGCAGCCATTTTATGTGTTGGCCTTCTAACTGTTCAATTTTTTGTTGTTGCTTCTGTAATAAGAAACGTATGGAAACAAATGGCCCTTTCAAAGCACCTATCTCTGAAAAGAAATAGCAAACAACCCCAAAACCACAGAGGCTCTTCTACTGGCACAAGAGTGGTGGCCCTTAGTCATTCAGTATCTGAAGGGGGCCCACAGAAAAGCTGGGGAGGGACTTCTTAAGGCTATCAAGTAGGGACAGGACTAAGAGAAATGGAACAAAGCTGGAGGTGGGGAGATTCAGATTGGATGTGAGGAGGAAGTTCTTCAGCATGAGAACGGGTTGCCCAGGGGGATGGTTGGGTCCACTTTCCTGGAAGTGTTTAAGGCAAGGTTGGATGAGGCTCTGTCCAGCCTAATTTAGGGTAGGGTGTCCGTGCAGATGGCAGGGGGGTTGGAATTTGATGATCCATGTGGTTCCTTCTAACCCTGACTGATTCTATGATTTCAGGCCCCAAACAAGATAACGCTCTGAAACAACAATCATTAACATTTGAAATCCCAATACCAGGCAATTTAACTCAACTAGCTTTGTTCTTTAGAAGAAACCTAAAGGGGAGGGCTGGAAGAACAAAAAGACAGCTTAAGTCATATAAACTTTCACCAAAGAAACAAATCAAAACATCTGAGGTTCATTCAACAGGGCTGACTGGCCTCGGTGAGAAGACGACAAACAAAGAAGCATTGTACTGTTCCGCGGAGTGAGTTTTTTCCAGGAACATCCCCTCAGATGCTTTCCAAGCGAGCACCATGCAGCTGAGAGTAGGTGGATTTGAAAGAGCACAAGATCAATAAAAATCCAGCTTTCCATTTCACAGGAAGTTGACTGTTAAAACAGTAATGTACTTGTCCATAGCATGTAAAACAGCGAGGGCCACACAGAGGTTGGGCGTTGAGTTACTGCTCAACGGCTTACTAACACGGTACATGCATACTGAGCATCTTCCCCTTCCCCGCTGTGATGGTTTGGGAGTTATTTGCCCCCACACACAATGAATTCACCCAGAGTAGACTCAGCTGGCTGGAAGTTATGGAATGAAGCTTTATATTCACAGCTTAGCACAATATACAAGAAGATATTTACAATAGATTACAAGTATTTAAAGCTATATGCAAGTTAAAAGTAATAGAGAAACATAATACCCCCTCCCAGAAATCACAGTCCTCAGGAGGGCCTCCCAGCCACCCTTCAGCCGTCTTTCCATCCTCAACTCTTATCCGAGAATCTGCCTTATGTGCAAGGTGAGTTGGAACGTTTGGCCAGGGGGGTTAGAAGCAGATTGATCAGTTGGGTTAAACAGATCCAGCTAGAAGCCAAGGAGACACAGACACCCACAGACTCAGACAAACTCAGACTGTCTTATCTACGTTTGTGTCCTTGTTTTCGTGCATCTCAGCAAACCTATGAATGAAGTAGACATCACCATTGTTTTCTTTTCACAGCCTATCATCTAGTTTTTCTCATTAAAATATTTCAATTAACCTCAAACTAGTACACCCACCCTGAAAGCTTTGAGAGCCAGTCTAAGTCTTTTAGGTAAATCAGTAAGGATAACAATAAAAAATAAAATTAAATCAATTACATTTTCCAAAATAGCTCATTTGTTCTAGAAGAACAAACAAACTAATTGCTATCTACAACTACCTGAAGGGAAATTGTGGAGAGGCTGCTGCTGGGCTCTTCTCACAAGTAGATGGAGAGAGAACAAGGGGGAATGGCCTCAATCTGAGGATGGGGAAGTTTAGATTGGACATAAGAAAAAAAGTTTTTCATGGAGGGAATGGTCAGGCATTGGAAGGAGTTGCCCAGGGAGGTGGTGGAGTCACCCACTCTGGATGTGTTTAAGGATGGTTTGGATGTGGTGCTTAGGGATGTGGTTTAAGGTGAATTTTGTAGGGTGGGATTATAGGTTAGACTTGGTGATCCTGAAGGTCTTTCCAACTTGGAGGTTCTATGATTCTGTGAACTTCCAACAATCACATATTTTCACAGAATTAACCAGGTTGGAAAAGACCCTCAGGATCACCAAATCCAACCTACATATATTTTGCCACTCTATCTTTACTTCCCAAGGCTAAGAGGGAGAACAGAGTGGGTTAGTAATGGGGAATGCTACAAATGGTGCCTGACTCATGAGAAATTGTAAGGGTGAGGAGGGCATCATCATGAAATCAAACAGATTCTGCTGGTCTTATGCCTGCTCCTTTATTTTTCATATCATTTGTTTGTCAAAGTTATGAGTGGAAAGAGATCTGAATAAAAACCCCTGATTCAAGTAGTATTTGCATGTGTCTGTTTGGACCAGCAACATGACAAGAATGATCCACGGTCTTCAACAGCTGCTGCATGATGCATAATTCAATACACTTGTCAAGCTAGAAGAGATTCCTGAGATGGGATGTGGTAGAGATAGGTGGGAGCCTAGCCACAATGAGTAGACATAATTTATTTTTACTCTTCAGCACAAGGTCTGGAAAACAGGGAAGAAAAGAGCAAGCAGCAGACTGAGAACAAATGAAGGCAAAAGGCTCTTCCAAGGCAGCTGGTGAAGATAAGGAGCTTCTTTCTTGATGATGAAAAGATGCATATGAAATATAGATGGGTTCAAAGAGTGATCAGCCAAATTCATCAGAAAAAGACTCACAATCTCCTTATAAATACAAAAAGCCACCTTTGTTCAATATGGTTTTGAGCCTTGAAATGATGGGGGTTGAGTGATGATGGAGATTAAGAGTGATGATGGAAGTTAAGAGAGTGATGATGGAGGAAAAACATCATCAGACGCTTGCCTTATTGTAGCTTTCCTTTAGAGCACCCACTTGCCACCCGATGGCAGAGTACCACATTAGAGACACCTTTTGTACTACCCAGTAACCCATCTGCCATTATGTGAACCACCACAACTGCCAGTGTGTGTTCTTTGCCCACAGCAAACATGAGGTAAATTGAAGGTTTAAACTAGACTGAACAATCCCATGTTGCCCAGTGGCCAAAATGTGTATGCACAAAGTTATCTCAAGCTAGCCACCGGGAGCCATGGTACTGCCTAGCCCCATGACACTGACCATTGAATCTGCATGTTACAGAGTTCAGTCTAGCCCCACAGGATTAATCCCTCTCTAGACTTGTCTGTTTCAGCCTCACACAGATCACACCAAACTGACAATGTCACAGTCTGACCTCTGTGATTTACCTTCCAGCCAAGAGACTGCAGAGATATCCCAGTCAAAGTTGACAAGGTTCTAGTTGGTTGGTGTGTTCAATACACCACTAAGTTTGGAAAGTGCAGATTTTCCCAAAGAGGTAAGAATAGGAATTGCAGAACATTATGGGTTGGAAGATCAAATTTAACTTGTCTGGGCAAACTAATTTCCAGCTTAATGTTTAGAAGTCAGAGCTTAGGTGCCAATATCAATGAGCCTAACCTCCAGTTTCAAGATGAAAGTTCAACGTGGCTGCAGTGGCTCTTAAGAGGCACATTGCTAGCCTAGCTTTCAAGGCTTACTCCACAACTAAGTGTTCTTGCTTTTAAGGGCTTAGTCAGACCCTCTCCAGAACTTCAGGACAGCTCTGCTCCTTACTCTGGAAACTCTGTGGCAAGGAATCCATGCTGACGTCGATAGCCTCCCACAGGAATGTTGCTCTGGGAGCATCTGCAAGTAATTAATAATGGAAAATAGCAAGGCAAACAGTTTCCAGCTGGTGATGGGGCTCTAGTGGGTGCTCCTAGGTGCCAGAAGTGTTAAGATGATATTCAGTCTTCTTATCACTGCTTGCCTTTCCAGAATAAGGTTGTAAAGAACAGCCTAGAGGCATAAGGAGGAAAGATCAGCAGACCTGAGGAGTGAAGTGACCAATACTTCTGTACCAACGGCCAGGTCTGCAAGCACAAACCTTCTTAATGGTAAGGGGAACCAGGTGCTGATCAGTCAAAGATGTGGCTAACATTCAAGCAATAGCATGCTGATCTAGATTTTAACCTGTGGGTTTGCCTGCAAAATAGCAATGGGACCCTCTAGAAGGGCTGTGCCAGAGTTGGGAATTTCAGCACAGATGGATTTCATAGAATCATAGAATGGTTCAGGTTGGAAGGAACCTCAAAGCTCATCCAGTTCCAACCCCCTGCCATAGGCAGGGACACCTCCCACTAGAACGGGTCACTCAAGGACTCATCCAACCTGGCCTTGAACACCTCCAGGGAGGGAGCAGCCACAACCTCCCTGGCCAACCTGTGCCAGTGTCTCACCACTCTCACTGTGAAGAGTTTCCTCCTAACATCCCATTTAAATCTCTCCTCTGCCAGTTCAAACCCATGACTCCTTGTCCTGTCATTACAAGCCCTTGTGAATAGTCCCTCCTCAGCCTTCCTGTAGGCCCCCTTCAGATACTGGAAGGCTACTATAAGGTCTCCTCAAAGCCTTTCAGCAAATTTCTTGTTAGATTGCTCGACTCCTGGTTTCTCCAGCTCAGGCTGCATCTTCACCTGGAGTCAGCAGAGCAGCTCATCTGGCTAATGAGGAATCAGGCTGCCTTACACTAGACTTACTGGTTGAGGGGTTGACATAAAGCCAGCAATTAAAGCAATCTAAGACTTGAGTTTCTCATGGAGATGGATCTCCAAGGCCTCTGTGAAGGGAATTCCCATCGACTTCCACACACAAGGAGAGCTTAGAAGAGCAGGCCCCTGAACCTGGGTCAAAGCAATGAACGACACCCAGTTCTGCTGCTAACGACATAAATCAGCTGCATTCATTCCAAACCAGGCCCTGCAGCATGACCCTGAACCAACCTTTCAGTGAACCTGAGATATGGTTTTCAAATTTGTAATGAAACCTGAAACTAAGTGATTTTCACCTGGTTCTGGCTTTCATGGAAAACATTTCACAGCAAGCTTTATTCCCTAGGTGTGATCCCCTAATTTCTTTCTGAAATTCAACTTCTTTTTTTTTTTTTTTTTTCTAACTGGGAGAGCTAAAGATTGAACTGGTGATCGTTACCTGAAGTGCATTAAGTTCTGCGTGAGAATACAAGCTTATCAAAATGGTTGCCTTAAATGGAGTTCTCCAAGGAACCCAACTGAATGTGCCTCAAAAAAAAAACCCAAAAAAATAAAACCCCACACCTTGAAAGTATAAAACTTGACTTTCATGTAAAAGTTGCCACAACCAATAGTACCTCTGAGTTTTATCTCTGAGCAGGGAACAGAAAGGAAAGATAACAGTAGTGCAGTCAACAATCATCTTGAAACCTGTTCCCACCAGGATGGTACTAGTCTACAGAAGGGCTTCCATATCACAGAAGAACCCAAGACTGGAGTAATCTGTGTGTCATTATTTTGGGCAGTTGTGTTGCAGACTCCCTAAAGGACTATGGATAGGTCTTCCTACTTGGAGCCCATTAACTAGGTATACACCTGAAGAGAAGACAAAATGGATCTGCATGTATCGAACATGACTTAACATGTCACCCCCAACACATCTTTGAACACCTAACTGAGTCAGAACACACAGTATAGAAGCAAAGAGAGCTTTGACAGCTCAGCTGCTGGAAAAAATAACCTTGAGGAAGGAACAAGTGCAAGAGATCATAGAATGTTTTAGGTTGGAAAGGACCTCAAGATCATCTAGTCTCAACCTCCTGCCACAGGCAGGGACACCTCTCACTCGAACAGGTCGCTCAAGGTCTCACCCAACCTGGCCTTGAACACCTCCAGGGAGGTAGCAGCCACAACCTCCCTGTGCAACCTGTGCCAGTGTCTCACCACCCTCACTAGAAAGAACTTCCTCCTAACATCTAGTTTAAATCTCCACTCTGTCAGATTCAATCTATTACTCCTCATTCTGTCATTACAAGACCTTGTAAATAGCTCCTCCCCAACCCTCCTGTAGCCTGACCTGGGGCTTCAGCTACTGGAAGGGTACTCCAAGTTCTCCTTAAAGCCTTCTCTTCTCCAGGCTAAAGAGCCCCAACTCTCTCAGCCTGTCCTCATAGCAGAGCTGCTCCAGCCCTCTGAGCATCCCTGAGGCCGCATGATCACTGCTCCCACTGGACTAGTAGCTCAGTTGGTCAGTGTCTCAGAGCATCACCAAGTAAAGTTCATGGTCTTCAGAGATTAATTCCAACCCTTCACAAACCCCCCCATTGCTTTATCATCCCTGCAACTGGGGAGGAAGAGGGACCACAGCTTAGTGGGGAAGAGGTTGAACAAAGCCATTGTGTTGCTGCTTTTACCCTCCTAACAGAGCAAGCCTTCACAGTAGAGTGCAAGTAGGCAATTATGCATCTCTTTACATCCCTTATCTATGGCACAGCAATGTGCCCTTGTGGCCAAGGCCAATGAGATCCTTGAGTGTATTAGGAAATATGTGTCAGGCAGATCAAGGAAGGTTTTCCTCACCCTCTACTCTGCCTGGTGAGACCTCCCCTTGAGTACTGACTTCAGTTTTGTGCTCCCCAGTTAAAGAGGGACAGGGATCTGCTGGAGAGAGTCCAATTGAGTGCTACAAGGATAATAGGGAACTGGAGCACTACCTGATGAGGAGAGGCTGAGGGACCTGAGGCTTTTTAGTCTGGAGAAGAGAAGGCTAAGAGAGAATTTAATCAATGTTTATAAATATTTGAGGGCTGGAGGTCAGGAGCGGGGGGAACAGGCTCTGCTCACTTGCTCCCTGGGATATGACAGGGAGCAATGGATGGAAGCTGCAGCACAGGAGGTTCCAGCTCAACACAAGGGGCAACTTTTTGACTGGAAGGGTCCCAGAGCACTGGAATAGGCTCCCTAGAGAGGTTGTGGAGTCTCTTTCTCTTGAGAGTTTTAAGGCCTGTGTGGATGCATTCCTGTGTCACCTGAGCTATGTTGCATGGTCCTGCTCTGGCAGGGGGGTTGCACTTGATGATCTCTTTGGGTCCCTTCCAACCACTGACATCCTGCGCTCTCTGCCAAACCCAAAATCATAACTCCGAGCAGAATCCATCTTTTGACTGACAATACATCACCTACTGCCGGAACTACACATGAACCGAGCTGCCAGCAAGAGAGCTCTTTCTGTGCTGCAGGGGTGCACTGACAACCGCCGGAGAGCAGAGGCGCTCGAACTCTCCCGCTCGCTTTGCAAAGGCTTTGCTCCATAAAGCAAATCCAATCAACCACCCTTTGAAGGCAGGATCAGTGCATGTTTTCCTTCACACTGGATTCCCAGACAGGTAGCCTTGCCTCACGTTTGATAATACCCTTGTTGCAGAGGACACAAACCCATGATTTACGCTGCCAAGAAGCAGAGCTCCGGCTGAAAATAGCCTAGGAAGGATATAGCGTCATACCTAACACTACATTAAATGCAAGCTGAGAAGCTGATGTATTTTAGGAAAATTCAGCACACTCTAGACTAATAAACATTTTACAGTATTATTGCACATGTTCCTTTCGCTTTGTACAAATAATCATTCCCCTCACATCTAATAAGTCTGCTTGACACATTCGTGGCCTTGTAAAAACACCTCCAAGGGTCTTGTTTGGAGGCATCGATCATTTATTTGTACAAAGCTCGACGACAATGACTAACGATTGGGATGGCATAAAAGTCCTCAGCTGTGATCTCGGCCTTGTTGTTTGTTGTCTCAGAAATTTAAAATAATTTAAAGGATATTTTCTTTTAATAAATGAAAAACAAAAACCAAAAAACAACAAACAACCAAAACTCAGCTTTTTATTCTCTGGTTGAAACATCAAATCAATCAAGGTGAAGGAAAAGACCAGAGCTGTTTGCCTTCTAGTGTGTTTCCAGGGCTGGAAATAAAGTGCAATTCAGTGCTCTTATTTGCAGTTTGTGCTGTCTACACACCTGCCAGAGGTGCCAGAGGCTAGGAAACTACGGACTGAAAATCAGGCTTTCAGCTATCATAGAATCATAGAATGGTCTAGGTTGGAAGAGACCTCAAAGATCATCCAGTTCCAACCCCCCACCATAGGCAAGGACACCTCCCACTAGATCAGGTCGCTCAAGACCTCATCGAGCCTGGCCTTGAACACATCCAGGGAGGGAGCAGACACAACCTCCCTGGGCAACCTGTTCCAGTGCCTCACCACCCTCACTGTGAAGAATTTCTTCACAGTGTGGGGACGTTTGCAGTCCATTTTGTCTACTCTCTAGAACTTTGGCAGCCTCACCATAAATCACAGCTAACTGATGTAGACGGAAACAGAAAAATCAAAATCATAAAGATAAACGAGCTCACGAATCTGGGTGCCCCAAACCTGGTGCACACTTTTAATCTCACTTATTGCAGTGCCACAGGGTTTTTTCATAGAATCAAAGAATCATAGAATGGTTCAGGTTGGAAGAGACCTCCAAGATCATCCAGTTCCAACCCCCCGCCATAGGCTGGGACACCTCCCACTAGATCAGGACACTCAAGACCTCATCTTGATCTCATTTTTCTTGCATTCCAAAGCAAACCCCAGCTTAACATTACTGGTAGCAAAGTCCTTCAGGAGTAAGCGAGCAGGGCGCAGTGCACACTATCAAAACATGCAAACTGATTGAGTGAGCACTACAGCGGTGACTGCTCTGTGGCCTTTGGACATGGTGGTTGTCCACAGACAGAAGGGAACAATCACCAAACGTGGCACTGCTTTTATACAATCATAGAATGGCTTAGGTTGGAAGGGACCTCAAAGATCATCCAGTTCCAACCCCCCTGTGCCATAGACAGGGACATCTCCCACTAGAACAGGTCGCTCGAGACCTCATCCAGCCTGGCCTTGAACACATCCAGGGAGGGAGCAGCCACAACCTTCCTGGGCAACCTGTGCCAGTGTCTCACAACCCTCGCTAAAGAATTTCCTCCTAACATCTAGCTTAAATCTCTCCTCTTTCAATTTAAACCCATTCCTCCTCGTCCTGTCATTACAAGACCTTGTGAACACTCCCTCCCCAGCCCTCCTGTAGGCCCCCTTCAGGTACTGGAAGTCCATACAAAGTCTTCTCAAAGCCTTCTCTTCTCCAGGCTGCAGAGCCTCAACTCTCTCAACCTGTCCTCATAGCAGAGCTGCTGCAGCCCTCTGAGCATCTTCATGGCCTTCCTCTGGACTGGCTCCAACAGTTCATGTCCTTCTTGTGTTGGGGGCTCCAGAATTGCACACAGTACCCCAGACTGGCTCTGAAGAGAGCAAAGGTGCAGAATCCCCTCCCTTGCCCTGCTGGATAAAGCTGCTCTTGCTGCAGCCCAGCACAGGGTTGCTGTCTGGGCTGCACTCACACTGCAGCTTCATGTTGAGCTTTTCATCACCCCAGACCCCCAGGTCCTTTTCCTCAGCCCTTCTCCTCCCAGCCTGTTTTGTTCTTGGGATTGCACCGACTCAGGTGCAGGACCATACACTTGGCCTCCTTAAATTTCATGAGGTTGGCCTGGGCCCACCTCTCCAGCCTGTCCAGGTCCCTCTGGATGGCATCCCTGCTTAGCAAGCCACTAAACTGACAACATTTCCATTAAGCTCATGGTAGCTGATCTCTGCTCTCAGAGCTAACCAAAAGCAGACCCTCCGCTCCAGTTATGACCTCAGATCCATGTAAATTCAAATGAGGTGCCAGGGAAATATGATAGAAATTGGAGAATTATGAGCACTTACGTAACAATACAAGCATTCTG
The DNA here is from genome assembly GCA_013396835.1 of Psilopogon haemacephalus. Classification (NCBI taxonomy): domain Eukaryota; kingdom Metazoa; phylum Chordata; class Aves; order Piciformes; family Megalaimidae; genus Psilopogon; species Psilopogon haemacephalus. The sequence continues at coordinate 109,409 of VWZI01021444.1, read as the reverse complement.
AAACGTGGTGTACAATTAAAATGGATATATAATTAACTGTGTTTTACTAGGCCCAGATAATGTTCAAAGCACACTGAAGCAGATTAGCAGATTTATGGAAACACATGTTCCCTGGTTGTACAAGACCAGGTTTCCCACTAAGCCAGCTCTCCCTCATGCTTTCTTCACCTTTCTTTTAAGCATCCCATGATGCTAGGCAGCACAACACAAAAAAAAATAAATGCCAGGGAAAAAAAAAAAAATAAAAAAAACAGCTGTTAGTCTTAGGAGATCTCTGGGTGGGGTGGGGAAAGAAAAATAAATCAATGGCCTCTGTTTCACAGAATCATAGAATGTTTTAGGTTGGAAGAGACCTCAAAGATCATCCAGTTCCAACCCTCCTGTGCCATAGGCAGGGACACCTGCCACTAGAACAGGTCGCTCAAGGCCTCATCCAACCTGGCCTTGAATATCTCCAGGGAGGGAGCAGACACAACCTCCCTGGGTAACCTGTGCCAGCGTCTCACCACCCTCACTAGAAAGAACTTCTTCCTAACATCCAGTTTAAATCTCTCCTCTGACAGTTTAAACCCATTACCCCTTATCCTGTCATTACAAGACCTTGTGAATAGTCCCTCACCAGCCCTCCTGTAAGCCCCTTTCAGATACTGGAAGTCTACTCTAAGGTCTCCTCGAAGCCTTCTCTTCTCCAGGCTGAAAAGCCCCAACTCTCTCAGCCTGTCCTCATAGCAGAGCTGCTGCAGCCCTCTGAGCATCTTTGCGGCCTTCCTCTGGAGTCTCTCCAACAGTTCCACATCCTTCTTGTGTTGGGGGCTCCAGAACTCTTTAAAATACAGCAGTGGAGTGAGGTTGCTGTTAACTCAGCTTTTGCTTTCTCCCAGCCCAGGCATGTCACCAAGGGGCAAGAGGCAGCAGCACTCCAAAAATGTATGAAAGCAGTGGCAAGGAAGAAACTTCCTCTTACAAATATATCCCTGAGGATACCTCTAAGGCTGCACATAGCATCAGTCAGGGTTGGAAGGGACCACAGGAATCATCTAGTTCCAACCCCCCTGCCATGTCCAGGGACATCCTACCCTCGAACAGACTGCCCACAGCCTCAGCCAGCCTGGCTGCAAACACCTCCAGGGATGTGGCCCCAACCACCCCCCTGGGCAACCTGTTTCAGGGCCTCACCACTCTCATGGTAAAGAACTTCCTCCTCACGTGCATTCATCTTGGGTTCCGCTCCTGTCTTCTTGGTGAGCTGCCACAAGAGAACTTGGCCCATATTGGTACCAGCTGAGGCTGTTTCAGGGGTGCAACAGACCCTCTCTAGGAGGTGCTAGAGTGAGACTCTGATCCCTCCCAGGCTCACAGGATGTCAGGGGTTGGAAGGGATCCAAAGAGATCATTGAGCCCACCCCTCCTGCCAGAGCAGGACCAGACAATCTAGCTCAGGTCACAGAGGAACACATCCAGAAAGGCCTTGAAAGTCTCCAGAGAAGAAGACTCCACAACCTCTCTGGGGAGCCTGTGCCAGTGCTCTGAGACCCTTCTTACAGTAAAGTTCCTCCTTGTGTTGAGCTGGAACCTCCTGTGCTGCAGCTTCCATCCATTGCTCCTTGTCCTATCCCAGGGAGCAAGTGAGCAGAGCCTGTCCCCCCACTCCTGACCCCCAGCCCTCAGATATTTATAAACATTGGTTAAATCCCCTGTCAGTCTTCTCTTCTCCAGACTAAAAATTCCCAGGTTCCTCTGCCTTTCCTCATAAGTCATGCCCTCCTAATCATCCTCATAGCCCTCTGCCAGACCTTCTCCAGCAGATCCCTGCCCCTTAAACTGGGGAGCCCAAAAGTGAAGGCAGTACTCAAAACAAGGTCTCAGCAGGGCAGAGTAGATCAGGAGGAGAACCTCTCTTGTTCTGCTGGCCACACTCTTCCTAATATACCCCAGGATCCCATTGGCCTTCTTGGCCACAAGGGCACATTGCTGTGCCGTTGATGTTCTCCTCCAGCACTCCCAGGTCCCTCTCCATGGGGCTGCTCTCCTCAAAATTCTTCAGCTCATTGTGCACTTGCAAAGATTTACAAGCCCACTCCAGCAAATAATGGTGGGTCTGCATTTCTCCAGGACCTGCTCTCGCCGTGTTTACTCAGCCTTCTTTTTGTGCTTGTACCTGCTTTCATTTCTGTTGGAAATCTACCAGAGAACGTACAAAACCTGTAAATCACACGAAACCCCATTTAAACATGAGATTAATTTAGCCTTAAAGGTGAGCTCCATTTTCTTGCCACCATTTCTGTCAGCAATCTGTCTTCATCAGACACTAATTAATAAGCAGACACGGCTTTGGGAAGCTGCCTTTAATCTTAGGAGAGTGTAAATATTCATGGCTGCTAATGCAAAAATCTCACCACACAATTCATCAGGAGATTGCAACATATAATTTTCCTTTGTAACAGCTTACTGATTTAGAGGGCTAAAAGCACAGGTGAAGCTAAGAAAGGCTGCTTTAGAAGTTGAGAGTATCCTGCTTTATTTTTGCTCTCTGCAATGCCAAAGCAGTTGTATTTTCCTAAGATATTTTCATTTTTTTTTTCTTAGGCAACAGGATTAGATCCTCCTGTGTTTTACACTCTGCTTGAAGTCAGGGTTTGTTACTCCTGATTTACAATGGTGCAAGTCCTTTGGGGA
>VWZI01021444.1:81626-106635 GCA_013396835.1 Psilopogon haemacephalus | reverse complement strand
CTTGTAACAGCTAGGAGGTAAAATATTGCTCTCCAAATTATATATTTAATGATCACTTCCTTTCATAATGATGCAAGATTATATATTGACTGTGAAGAGCTATTTATGTGCCATGACTAAGAAACGTTTTCATCAAACATTTATTTCTCATGCCTAGAACTAATTTGTATTTGATTAAAGGTTTTCCATGTGTTTACCAGGATAAGATTATTCACCTTGAATTACTTTTCTCAACAAAACAAAACAAAGCAAAAAAAAAAAAAAAAGGCTGCAAACACTGCCAAAATAGTGGGTTTAAATACCTCTCTTTTTACTGTACATCACAGTAGGGATTTATTAATCAATACCATGCTGGCTGGCAACAATATACTGGCAGTTGGGCTAGGCCATAGAATCAGCCAGGTTGGAAGAGACCTCCAAGCTCATCCGGTCGAACCTATCACCCAGCCCTAGCCAATTAACTAGAGAGTAGAGTAGAGTAGAGTAGAGTAGAGTAGAGTAGAGTAGAGTAGAGTAGAGTAGAGTAGAGTAGAGTAGAGTAGAGTAGAGTAGAGTAGAGTAGAGTAGAGTAGAGTAGAGTAGAGTAGAGTAGAGTAGAGTAGAGTAGAGTAGAGTAGAGTAGAGTAGAGTAGAGTAGAGTAGAGTAGAGTAGAGTAGAGTAGAGTAGAGTAGAGTAGAGTAGAGTAGAGTAGAGTAGAGTAGAGTAGAGTAGAGTAGAGTAGAGTAGAGTAGAGTAGAGTAGAGTAGAGNGAACAGAACAGAGCGGAACAGAACAGAACGGAACAGAACAGAACGGAACAGAACAGAACGGAACAGAACGGAACGGAACAGAACGGAACGGAACAGAACAGAACGGAACGGAACAGAACGGAACGGAACAGAACGGAACGGAACAGAACGGAACGGAACGGAACGGAACGGAACAGAACAGAACGGAACAGAACAGAATGGAACAGAACAGAACGGAACAGAACAGAACGGAACAGAACAGAACGGAACAGAACAGAACGGAACGGAACAGAACTCAGCCAGGTTGGAAGAGACCTCCAAGATCATTCAGTCCAACCTAGCACCCAGCCCTAGCCAATCAACCAGACCATGGCACTAAGTGCTCCACCCAGGCTTTCCTTGAACACCTCCAGGGATGGCAACTCCACCACCTGCCTGGGCAGCCCATTCCAATGCCAATCACTCGCTCTGGCAAGAACTTCCTCCTAATATCCAGCCTATACCTCTCCTGGCACAACTTGAGACTGTGTCGCCTCCTTCTGTTGCTGGTTTCCTGGGAGAACAGACCAACCCCAGCTGGCTACAACCTCCTTTTAGGTAGTTTTAGACAGCAATGAGGTCTCCCCTGAGAGACGTTTAAACTGGCAGAGGGATTTAAATGGGATGTTAGGAGGAAGTTCTTTACAGTGAGGGTGGTGAGACACTGGAACAGGTTGCCCAGAGAGGTTGTGGCTGCACCCTCCCTGCAGGTGTAGCTTGTAACTATTTCCTCTAGTCCTGTTGCTTGTCATCAAAAAGAGGCTGGCCCCTTCCTTGCTCCAACCTCCCTTTGGGTAGCTGTAGAGAGTGATAAGGCCTCCTCCAGCCTCCTATTCTCCTTTACCTGGTCCAGGAACAGATGCACAGTGTATAAATGGGGAGATGTGATAGGATACATTTCATTGTTTAAAAAATTAGAAAAAAAAAAAAAAAGAAAAGAAAAGAAAAGAAAATATTTCCTTCTTTATTCTTGAAGACCTTCAGTGATGGCCACTCCATCTCTTCCCCAGGCAAGCTGTTCTGACAGCTACTAGTTGCACTCTGCTTTCACTTCATTCTGCATTTTCTTAGGTGAACAGTTTACACTGGTTTATAAAATCACATTAATAGGCAGTGTAGACTGAAACAGTTTCTCTCCCCCTTCAAAGTGACAAAGCTGCATGGAGCTAAGAAGTGGCTTGTTCAAATCACATCTGCCTGGGCCACGCAGAAAGCATCATTGCTTTCTTTTGCCCAGAGCAGCTTGCCAGATCGTGGACTTCTCTCTGCAAACAGTCTTCAGGGAGTCTGGGCTAAATCCAAACCACTCTCACACACACTGCCTTCAGATACCCAGTACCTGGCCAAGCACTTCAGCTCAGATCCATCTGCTTTCCATCATTTTCCCCAAGACAGTGGGGGAAGGGGGATTTATCTCAACTGTCTCAAGCCATCCAAAACAGAGGTGTCTAATCCAAACTAGTCATTCAGGATCCCACAATAGCCAGTGGAGAGAAATATGTCCCTTGCAGCATCTTTGGTACTTATCTTGGGATAAGGAGGATCACCCTGCAGAGCTGTAGCCTCTCCCCATTGACTGTAGGGGAAATCTAGAGTAACCAAGACCAGATGCTCCAAATTAAGAAGTCCCTGAACACAGACAAGAGCATTCCCACTGCGGATCCATCTGTGTCTCAGTTCCTCAGACAAGATCTCCACGAAGACCAGAAATGCTTAGAAAAAAAACAGAGCATGCATGGCAGTGATGTACCCATAACCCAAAGGGCAACATGTAACAGCAGGTCCACTCCAAAAACTCAAGATGTGGGTCTACATGGAGTCTACAGGAGGGACTATTCACAAGGTGTGTTATGACAGGATGAGGAGGAATGAGTTTAAACTGGCCAAGGGGAGATTTAAAAGGGATGTTAAGAGGAAGTTCTTTAGTGAGGGTGGTGAGATATCAGCAGAGGTTGCCCAGGGAGGTTGTGGCTGCTCCCTTACTGGAGGCGTTCAAGGCCAGGTTGGATGAAGCCTTTGGTGACCTGTTCTAGTGAGAGGTGTCCCTGCCTATGGCAGGGGTTTGGAGCTGGATGATCTTTGAGGTGCCTTCTAACCTAAACCATTCTATGATTCTATGACAGGATGAGGGGCAATGGTTTTAAACTAGTAGAAGGGAGATTTAAATGGGATGTTAGGGGGAAGTTCTTTCAAGTGAGGGTGGTGAGACACTGGAACAGGTTTGCCCAGGGAGGTTGTGGCTGCTCCCTCCCTGGAGGTGTTGAAGGCCAGGTCGGATGAGGCCTTGGGTGACCTGTTCTAGTGAGAGGTGTCCCTGCCTATGGCAGGAGGGCTGGAACTGGATGATCTTTGAGGTCACTTCCAACCTAAATCATTCTATGATTCTATAATCTGTTCTAGTGGGAGATGTCCCTGCCTATGGCAGGGGGTTGGAACTGGATGAGCTTTGAGGTCCCTTCCAACTTACACCATTCTATTATTCTATGAATTCACATCCTTTTTCCACCTCTTGCTTTCCCACTGTCTATCATTTCACTTTCTCTATCACCAGTCCCGCTCTGTGCCGAAACAAAGCTGTAACATTGAGCGCATGAGGAAAGGACTCTCTGCAGCAGCATTTAAAAAATGAGAGGGGAAAAAAAAGGGGGGGAAAAAAAAGAAAAACTCCTCTAAAAAAAAAACCAAACCACCAACATTTTAGTTATTAAGACACATGGGTTTTCAGTACAAATAAATGTATTCATGAGAGCACTTAAGACAAGTTCTAAGGTTAACAAACACTGCGCTCTGCAACTCACAGCTGTGACAAATATTTAAGCAACCCGATACGGCATGCCCCAAAATTATTCATTTGCAGGCCTCGTTGCTTTTGAAGATCAACTGTTTTATTTGTAATTTTTGACATTTTCCTTCTTTTCCTGTTTGGCCTGTGAATTTGAAAGGGTTGTAAACACGTACTCCAGCTCTCTGCCCCAGGCACTAGGCTGCTGTCAGCATGCCAAAAGGAAAAGGACGCCGATAGGTCCTTTGCTACATACCGATATGAAGGGCTTGTAAAGATAGTATTTGTTTGGGTTTTTCGATCTGACTTTGACTCTGGCTGTAGTGCCTACCCCTTCAGGGAAAAGCAACTTTTTAAATAAATGCTTCAAGATTGTGCAAACATTTCAGTAGTTTCAGAGGCCTGGTGTTCTGGGTCAGGGAAGGAAGAAAATACACGTCAATCAAAGGAGATGGAAACGATAAAAAAATGGTCAGAGCCTCAGTCATGATTTTCTTTTTCTTTTTTTTTCTTTTTTTTTTTTTTTTTGCCTGGGCTGGGTGACGAGTTCTTTTGGTGGCAGCATCACGTGCTGCTTCGCTCATGTGCCTTTGGCAGGCCTATAAAATGCTCCGCGGATTTTGTACTCATGCACGCTCGCGTGCTTGGAAAACAGACCGAAAGATATGAGGGCAGACTGAAAGAGTTGAAGCTGTCCAGGCTGGAGAAGTGGAGGCTTCCAAGTGACCTTATTTTGGCCTTCCAGTATCTGGAAGGGGGCTACAAAAAAAAGCTAGGGAGAGATTTTTTTAGGCTATCAGGTAGTGACTGGACGAGGAGTAACGGAGCAAAGCTGGACGCAGATAGATTCAGACTGGACGTGAGGAGGAAGTTCTTCACCATGAGGGTGGTGAAAGCATGGAATGGGGGCTACAAGAAAAGCTGGGGAAGAACTTTTTAGGCTATCAAGGAGTGACTGGACTAGGAGTAATGGAGCAAAGCTGGACACAGGTAGATTCAGACTGGATGTGAGGAGGAAGCTGTTGAGCATGAGAGTAGTGAGAGCCTGGAATGGGTTGCCCAGGGAGGTGGTGGAGGCCACATCGCTGGAGGTGTTTAAGGCCAAGCTGGATGAGGCTGTGGGCAGCCTAATCTAGGGTAGGGTGTCCCTGGACATGGCAGGGAAGTTGGAACTAGATGGTCCTTGTGGTCCCTTCACTTCCAACCCTGACTGATTCTATGATTCTGCAAGACTCAAAACGCACAGTCCTTTCAAACTCACCATCCTTTTCAAGAGCGAGAGGAAATACAAACTTCTCAGTTCTCCCAAAGCTTTCCCATAATTTCATCTTCTTTTTTTAGCTATGGTTTGTTGTTTGGGTTTTTTTAATCTGTTTTTAAATTATCCAGCTCTTGAAGATCCCAGCTCTCTGCAGCACAAGGTTCTACACTAACACATAGGTCCCACCTGTGAACACGTCTTTCAAACTCACCATCCCTTGTAAGAAGAAACACAAACTCCTGTCAGCTCTCCCAAAGCTTAGAAATTCTGCTTTCCTATAATTTCTTTTTTAGCTATGGTTTGGGGTTTTTTTTAATCTATTATTTATTATCCAGCTCTTGAAGATCCCAGCTTTCTGCAACATAAGTTGCTGTACTAACATGTAGGTCACACCTGAACACAAATCTTTCAAACTCACTGTCTCTTGCAAGAGCAAGAGGCAATAAAAATTTCTGACAGTTCTCTCAAAGCTTAAAAATTCTGCTTTCCCATAATTTCTTCTTTTTTAGCTATGGTTTGGGAGGGGTTTACTCTATTATTTATTATTCAGCACTTGAAGATCCCAGCTCTCTGCAACATAATGTGCTATACTAACATGTAGGTCACACCTGCAGACATATTTCAAAGTCACCATCCCTTGCAAGAGGAAATAAACTTCTGTCAGTTCTCCAAAGCTTAGAAATTCTGTTTTCTCATAATTACTTCTTTTTTAGCTATAGTTTGGGGCTTTTAAAAAAATCTATTATTTATTATCCAGCTCTTGAAGATCCCAGCTCTCTGCAACATAAGGTGCTGTACTAACCTGTAGGTCACACCTGCATACAAATATTTTAAAGTCACCATCCCTTGCAAGAGGAAATACAAACTCCTGTCAGTTCTCCCAAAGCTTAGAAATTCTGCTTTCTCATAATTTCTTCTTTTGTAGCTATGGTTTGGGAGGGTTTAAATCTATTATTTATTATCCAGCACTTGAAGATCCCAGCTCTCTGCAACAGAAGGTGCTGTGCTAACATGCAGGTCACACCTGAACACAAATCTTTCAAACTCACTGTCCCTTGCAAGAGTAAGAGGAAATACAAATTTCTGCCAGTTCTCCCAAAGCTTAAAAATTCTGCTCTCCCATAATTTCTTCCTTTTTAGCTATGGTTTGGGGTTTAAAAAAAAAAATAAATCTATTATTTATTATCCAGCTCTTCAAGATTCCAGCACTCTGCAACATAAGGTGCTACACTAACACGTAGGTCACACCTGCACACAAATTGGTGCTTGAGGCTGTAGGAGCAGACCCTGCTGCAGGAGCAGACCCTGCTGCAGGAGCATAAGGTAGAGTCCTCTCTCCTTGGAGAACTAATAAGCTCAAGGGCCAAAGAGCAGGACGGGAAGTGGAGACAGAAGGAAATGAAATGGCTCATTCAAGGCCAAAAAGCAAACGACTGATAAATCTGGGAACAGGAGCCACATCTCCAGGACCTTTATCACAGTAGAATAAATCAGCCATTTCTCATTTGCCTTCTCTACTTCCCTCTTATTTTCCAACTGTAAATCTTGACTCTTTCCACAAATGGCAAAGGTGGTTTTTTTTAACAGGTGAATGTACTTTTTTTCCAAGAAAAAAAAAACCTGCTTCTGGTCTCATGGGTAGGTAGCAGAGCAGGGAAGGGTTGGTGTTCCAGAAGGGGAGCTGGGAGGATAGAGCCCATTCCCTGGACAAGGTTGAGGGTTAATGCATACACCTGGGGACACACAGGTCCCAAATTACTCTAAACCAGGCATTGATTCCTTGTTTGCACAATTTAGTTTTTAATTGAAGTGGATCTAGATTTTTCTTGCTGACTTTTACCATCTGACTTTGAAGGGCTTCTTCCTGTTGGTTGGGTCTTATACTAGAGTGTGTGTTGGGTTTGATCTTTACTAGCAAGCAGCCCTGAAGGTAATGCAACTGTGTCAAAAACCTAGCAAAGATATGGAACAGTGAGTTTTGATCAAGGTTAACAGAATTGAGATGAAGATCAGGAGTCATGGGGGCTCTTGATCAGCTCATCCTAGAACATGCTTGGTCTTCTCCCAGATTTCACCTGGTGCTAAGTCAGTCACAATGATAACATACACAATTTCCAAGGGAAAACTAGCCCTGTGGGTTCCAAGAAATGCTTCACAACAGAAGTACATCACAGGGGCTTCTGCCCCTGAAAAATCTCCTACTGAGAAAAATCAAAGTCTGCAGCAATATGAAGGAGGGTAGGGTTTGAGGTGAGAATGGAATAAAACCAAAAGGAAACAGAGAAGAAATGCCCAACTCTTAATGATCCCTCAAATACCAGAGATGTGGCAGGGTGTGGGCTTCTTAGCCCCCAGATTGGGAAACCTTCCCTGTCTCCCTTGGCAAGAAAGGAAAATGCCCTTGCAGCAGAGCTGCAGACAACACACAATGCTGGGGCACATTTTGCCCCTTATTGGCAGCTTCTGAGTGCAAGAAAACTGGAGGCTTGGGCAAGGAGAGAGAGCAAGCAGAGGAAGGAGGACAGCTTGTGCACCCCGTGTGCCTTCCCCTGGCTGAGAGGAAGCCCCCAGCAACTCATCAGCCCTACAACAAACTTGTGGGGGCTGCCACCTTCCAGCTAATGCCAGCCACGAAATTCAAAGCAGCCCAGGTTGTTACCCTACTGCTGGACCACCAGGCCAGCTCCGTGGTGACTTTGAAGAGAATCTTTCCACGCAATAAAACCCTTAGGCCGTTATGCCTCGGGAGCTTGGCAGTCTGCTGCTGTCACGTTTTCATGGCAGTGGCAGCCTGTGGGAGGTGGAATCCCAAGTGGAGATAGTTAGGAGGCTGTTACACATTTGTGGCACAAGCCAGGGTTGGGGTTTGTTACCCCGCACCTAATGGGCTGTTACGTTCCTCTCCTCAGCCTGTAACTGCCCCACAGAAAGCACCGCTCTGTTCTCACCCCCACCCCACCCCCTTCACCATTGCTGCTGCACATCCAATCCCACCAGTGGCTGGGGTTTGGGGGAATTTGTCTCTAAATGGGAACCAGATTGGAAAACGGATTAGCAGGAATAAGATAAAGAATTAAACCCAATCAGCAGGCAACCGCGTTTTGAAAAGGCACAGATGCACACGATTAGCTTGCTGCATGTGTTCGAGGCAGATCCCAACATCAGAGATGGGCTTGGAGAAAACCTCAAATCCCCCAGGAGCCCACCGAGGCCCCAGGGTGTGCCTCTGCACAGCGAACGCTGTGTGCACCCCTGGAGCCATGCCTGGGAAGAGCAAGGATTCAGACAGCACTTCAGCTCCCCATCCTCCTGAACCCATCACCTTCGGTTCTCTCTGGGGAGAGGGCATCCCTCTGGCAGCGAGCAGGCATTTCCATGCCCCCACTTCTGCCTGTGGGACACAGACTTAAGAGGAGACAGAGCAAAGTTAATCCCAGTAACATAACATTTGGATAGTCCCAGACTATGTTAAGGGAGGAGGGTGGAAGGCAGAAACTGCCTTTTTTTTCTCCTCCACACCCAGGTCACAGAGTGAGTCAGGGAACCAGGGGTATTGGTCCAGATCCACCCCCTCCCCAAGTAAGGCCAAGAGGGGTGAGAAAACTTAGAGAAGAGCTTCCCATTCCCATCTGGAGGAGGTGATGGTCATTTCACTGTGTCTAAAAATGCTCCGGTGTCTCCTGGCCGCATGCTTACTTAAGACCCACTCAAAACTTAAATACTGTCAAGAGACAGAACAGCATCTGCACACTATCAAGTTTTCCTGGATCTTAGGGACTGGTTGGGCTCACCAGCTTCAGGGGGTGGTTTTCTACTAGGGCAACAGGGATAGGATGGGGGGAGAGTGAAGAAAGGCATTGAATTCAGTGGAAGAAGAACTGATTTTTGGGCAGCCCTTTCTCACTGGCGGAGAATCACCATCGAGTTCTTGTTGTTCTGACATTTGATACAGGTTCATGAGTTCAGTAGGAAAACATGAAACCAGAAAGGGCTAAATCCTGACCCCAAACAGGCAGGGAAAGAACTGGCCCAGCCCAGGGAGTGCTGTAATTTAGCAGCCAGACCACCCTATCGTTCCTAGAACAATAAAGTAATCTTACTTCTATAGGACTAAATCCCGAGCCCAGCATGGCTCTTTCCAATTGGTGACAGCAGAGTCAAGCTGTGTGGTTTGCAGCACCATCAGTGAGAAAGCTCTGAGGATTTTGAAAATATTAATTCAGAGGCAAAAGTCAGACATGAGAGAGGATCTTTCTTTTCACTGTTTCACAGCTGGGGAAGCAGGAGTCAAACAACAATCTGATTTCCCATGTGTTCAACCAGGCTTGCTGCTGGACCTCACCTGACTAATGCTGGATTACAGCCCACAGAGTCAAAGTGCCTAAGTGATTGTGGCGATTGCAGGGGCAGATCACAAAGCAGCTCTGTGTGTGTGTGTGTGTTCAACCTTTACCCAGCCTCCTGCCCTCGACTGTGGTCTAGAGCAACCTGCCTGAAGGGACAATGCAAAAAGAAATTGCCCTAGAATTTGAGAGTGGAGGGGACACACAACCGTTTACCTGCAGGAAGGTTGCTCCCTGCTCTGGAACAAGTCTTCAGCAAAGGAGGATTTAATCTGATGCACTGAGCCCTAAGGCAGGGGTGAACAAAGGCAACGTTGCATAAACTGCAGCACTTCATCTGCCAGGTTTGCCACAGCTTTGCCATGTTTAGTCATGGGTGACTTGAGACCTCCCCCTCTGAAGTCAAAGGTTTCCATGAGGTCTGTGTGGCCATATGAGCATGCATGGGCCCCTCTCAAGTGAACTTTAATCCAGTGGCTGATCTCAGACACATCTTTACCCAGGGAAGCAGGTAATAATGGTTCATGAGGACCATCATGATATCTTCTCCTCACCTTTTTTTATCAGCTAACATAAACTGGTGTGACTGGACATGTTTTCAACATATGCTGAACTGAGGCAGATGAGTAACATCCTGAAAGTGCTCATGAGGTTCAACAAGGCCAAGTGCAAGGTCCTGCAGCTGGGTCAAGGCAGTCTCAAGCACAAATATAGGCTGGGCAGTAACTGGCTGGAGAGCAGTCCTGCAGAGAGGAACTTGGGGTGCTGGTGGATGAGAAGCTCAACATGAGCCAGCAGTGTGCACTTGCAGCCCAGAAAGCCAACCAGATCCTGGGCTGCAGCAGAAGTGTGGCCAGCAGGGTGAGGGAGGCGATTCTCCTCCTCTACTCTGCCCTGGTGAGACCCCACCTGGAGTACTGTATCCAGTTCTGGTGTCCCTATTACAAGAGGGATGTGGACATCCTGGAGCGTGTCCTGGGAAGGGCCACAAGGATGCTCAGAGGGCTGCAGCACCTCTGCTACAAGGACAGACTGAAAAAGTTGGGGCTGTTCAGTTTGGAGAAGAGGAGGCTCCCAGGTGACCTTCTTGTGGCCTTTCAGTATCTGAAGGGAAGCTACAGAAAAGATGGGGAAGGACTTTTTAGGCTCTCAGGTAGTGCCAGGACTAGTGGGAATGGAGCAAAGCTGGAGGTGGGAAGATTCAGATTGGATGTGAGGAGGAAGTTCTTCAGCATGAAAGTGGTGAGAGCCTGGAATGGGTTGTTCGGGGGGGTGTTTGGGGCCACATCCCTGGAGGCTTTTAAGGCCAGGCTGGATGAGGCTGGTAGATACGGTGTCCCTGGACATGGCAGAGGGGTTGGAACTAGCTGATCTTTGTGGTCCCTTCCAACCCTGACTGATTCTATGATTTCTCCCCACCAAAAAAAGGTGGTGCTGACTAGTTCCACAGCCATTTTTCTTGTACTCAGTTCAGTTTAACTTTCCGTAAGCTTTCTAAAAGTTTCATTGAAGAGATGACCCCTGTAGGGTTAAGTCTCACACACCTGAGATGCCTTTCAGGTGCTGGCCCAGGAGCACCAGCCTATAGAACTTTAGGTCTCACTGTCTTTGCTGCTTATGAAGGAACTTTCTGGTGCTGCTAACTGGTACACCGCATCGAAAGCGAAACTGTGCATATGGTGATTGAAGGAGATAATAAAGGCCTGTTCTGAAGGGAGAGGGACTATCATTTGTAAAATAGATTTGACTGGAGGGCAAAACACAGCAGCCTCATCATAACTCTGGATATTCCCAGTAAGCTGTACAAACACCAGCTTTCCCTCTGGCAATGATCCCCTGACAGTGGTGGGGTTGGGTCCTGCATCTGTGATTTTATTACTTCTCCACTTCACCTAGACACCTCTCATTCCTGACATGACCACCAGGATCCCAAACACCAACTGCCTTTCCCAAACTCACCTATGTGAGGCAGAAGACTAGGGGTCAGCTGTACCTTTCCTCCTCCCTGCCCCACAGTCAGCCCCAGCTCCCAACACACAAGATCACAGGATGTCAGGGGTCAGAAGGGACCCAAAAAGATCATCAAGTCCACCCCCCCTGCCACAGCAGGACCAGACAATCTAACACAGGTCACAGAGGAATGCATCCAGACGGGTCTTGAAACTCTCCAGAGAAGAAGACTCCACAGCTTCTCTGGGAAGCCTGTTCCAGTGTTGTGTGACCCTTACAGCAAAGAAGTTCTCCTTAGTGTTTAGCTGAAACCTCCTGTGCCACAACTTACATCCCTTGCTCCTTGTCCTATCCTAGGGAGCAAGTGAGCAGAGCCTGTCCCACTCCTCCTGACTGGCCCTCAGATACTTGTAATCATTTATTAAATCCCATCTCAGTCTTCTCCAGACTAAGCAGCCCCAAGTCCCCCAGCCTCTCCTAATCAGGCAGTGCTCCAGTCCCCTAATCATTCTTGTAGCCTTCCACTGGACCTTCTCCAGCAGATCCCTGTCCCTCTTAAACTGGGGAGCCCAAAACTGAACACAGCATTCAAGATTAGGTCTCAGCAAGGCAGAATAGAGTCAGAGGAGAACCTCCTTTGATCTGCTAGACACTCTTCTTAATACACCCCAGCAAAAATATTCCACCTCCTGTAGTCCACATGGCCACCCCAGCCCCAGCTGGTCAAATCCAAGAAAGAGATTTGCTTAAGCTTTTTCCAGTGTGCATTTTACTGCAGACATTGCTTTTAATAAAGCCTGAGCCACAATCCTTTTCAGAACTGCACTGAGCAACCTAGCAATATCCTTGTGCATTTAGAGAGTGAGTTAACGAAGAAACAGGTTAATTGAAATCAACTTCAGGACAGAGAAGGAGAGACTGAGCCAAAACATGGCTTTACTCTGCTCTCGTCAGACTCCACCTGCAGTACTGTGTGCAGTTCTGGAGCCTCCAGCACAAGAAGGACATGGAACTGCCTGAGAGAGTGCAGAGGAGGGCCACGAAAATGATCAGGATGGAGCAGCTCTGCTATGAGGACAGGCTGAGGGAGTTGGGACTTTTCAGCCTGGAGAAGAGAAGGCTTTGAGGAGACCTTATAGCAACCTTCCAGTATTTGAAGGGAGCCTACAGGAAGACTGGCGAGGAACTGTTCACAAGGTCTTGTAATGACAGTACAAGGGGGAATGGGTTCAAACTGGCAGAGGGAAGATTTAAATGGGATGTTAAGAGAAAGTTCTTCACAGTGAGGGTGGCAAGACACTGGCACAGGTTGCCCAGGGAGGTTGTGGCTGCTCCCTGCCTGGAAGTGTTCAAGGCCAGGCTGGATGAGGTCTTGAGCATCCTGATCGAGTGGGAGGTGTCCCTGCCTATGGCACAGGGGGTTTGGAACTGGCTGATCTTTGAAGTCTCTTTCAACCTAAACCATTCTACGATTCTATAAAATATAGAAATTAAAAGAAAACTCAGCTTCTTAACCCAGCCTGTAGCTTTCTGCTTGGGGGGGGGCGGGGAGGGAAATAAAAAAAAAATTATTATTTCTTCTTCATCTTCTAATATGTTCAACAGTAAAACCACCAATAACACGAAAATAAATTACACCTGGGGCAACCTTATATTGCACTAACAGTCTGGCTCTGATTAGCCTTGCCTTTATCACGCATGCATCGTATTAGTCCGTTTCAAAGAATTCGCGGAGAAAATTCATACTTCGACCTCAAAAAACGGAGAGCAAAAACACAGCTGAACTTCATTACCCGCTGACCGCATGCACTGGGTTAGGTAATAAAATATAGAAGCAGTAAGATATGTAATGCTTTATTAAGCTATCTCAGATACAAGAGCATGCCTGGCAATTACGCCTGAAGGCTACTGAAGGCTACTCGGAATCTCTCGCGGACCACCCAAAGAGAGAGCTAAACAGAACCTGGTCCTCACTGCATGGTAAAGGCGTCCATAAATAATACAGCCAGACACAGGCAAAGTGCCTCCTTGCTCCTATCTGCCTTTCCATCCACATGTTTATCAAACACACATTGCCCTGGCATCAGCCTATTCTTCCCTGGTCTTGCTGGAGACGTGGGTTTGCAACGCTTTCCTGATGCACTCTTAAGCCCAGCTTAGGCTAAATTCGTGGACATTTAAATAGAGTGCTCGAAAATTAAGTAAAGCCCAGAAATGGCTGGATGAGAAAGGAAAAGCTGAGCCTGGTCTTCCCTCCTCATTCCTAAAATGCAATGCTTGGCTGCAGTTGAAGCAGCGGGGTGAGACAGGAGCGAGTTTGCAGAGCTGGCCTTGCAAATAGATAAAATGTTTGGGATCATACTGATGGGAGGACTGGGAGGGAGGAGAGAGAACAAATCCTACCTTAATTCCAAAAGTAACAGTTGAAAGGACTCCAGTAATAGGTACGAGCTGCAGTTCAGGCAGTAATTCTTTTTTTTTTTAATTACTCTAAACTAACATTAGCCCTTTTTATATTGCCTCATCCAATCTTACGCTGCCCGTAACACATAAATTCGCACTCATAAAACAGAGCTATGCAACAAACAGAGAAAAGTTGTGATAAACAGAGGAGGGGAAAAAAATGCACCCACCAAAAATGCACTGCCAGGGAGACGTACTATGCACTGGATAACTCAAGTTTATTAGGAGATTCACATCTTCCGGCCCTAATCCAGGCAAGAGGCCCAGATTGTGGGTTTCCAGGAGGAAAGACATTTATCTTTCCCTATGCTCCTGTACCACACCCACCCCCATGACGTTGCAGGGCGTCATCAAGAGCTGGTCACTCCAGAACTCAGCAAGAGCTTACAGGTTGGAGGCCAAATGGCAGGATCAGCACCGAGGCTGTGGATCCAAAGGAAAGGTGGAAAAGAGATGAGATTTGCAGAGACGGAGGCCGATTCTCTGCTGGGAGGGAAGCTTGAATCAAAAGTTCACATCCAAACTACCCTGGTGACCACCCTCTTTTTCTCTTCTGTTTCTCTTCTCAGTTGTTGTTGGCTTAAACTACAAATAATTTAGGGGAGGAACACTTTTGCATGTGGCTGTGCCATCCCTGGAGACACCACACTTGGTTGGAGTCTGCAGGCTGTATATAAATATAATCACTGCCATAAGAATCAAATTAGAGAGGGATCCAATATTCACATCTACTCGTAACCCCTCTTATTTGTAACCAGCTGAACCCAACTTGCAGAGCCCAAAAAAAACTTTCCACCTCTGGCAATCTTCTCCCCCTTGCTTGCCATGTAGGTCCGCTCCTCTTTTCCTGTGACGGGAAATCTATTTCTCTGCGTATTTAGGTTTGAGTTTTAACTTCTTCTCTTTTTTAATAGGAGAATCATTCCAATGCAAAGGCCAAAATTTGAATCAAATCTTTCCAGGGGGAAAAAAATAAATTAAAAAAAAAAAAAAGTTAAAAAAATTTAAAACCAAAGAAAGCAAAAACAACCTCAAGTTTGGGTCACTTTTTCCTTTCCCACATTCCTTGGCTCTTGTTCATTTGTTGCTCTTCTGCACTTCAAGCTATCTGGCCAGGATCAGAGGCAGACTTTCTTAAACATATTCTGGTGTGAAAGGCTGCTTTGGAAGGATTTCTGGCCACCATCCTTGTGCAAGATGAGTTGGAAATCTTCAGCTAGAGCTGAAAGATTTCCACAGCAATGCTGAAAGGGAAATAAAGAGCTCTGGAAATTGGCCATACTCACATCTCCAGGAGCTTGTGAACATTCACGGTAACAGAGGAACTTATCAGTAGCTCCAACAAAATGACACCTCTCTGCTGGGTTGGTATTTATATGGATCACATTTTGCTCTGTGACGCCTTTTAGCTGTGCTAGCTGCTAAGTCTCATAGATCATGGAACCTCTTTCCCCATCACTGAACCAAACAGACAGGGACTACTCTAATACCTTCCTGTTCTGACAGAGGTGAAGACCCTGGAGTTTGGACCTTGAGGCTTCACAGAATCATAGAATCACAGAAGGTCAGGGGCTGGAAGGGACCTCCAAAGCTCATCCAGTCCAACCCCCCTGCCAGAGCAGGATCACCTACAGCGGATCACACAGGAACGCATCCAGGCAGCTTTTGAATATCTTCAGAGAGGGAGACCCCACAACCCCTCTGGGCACCTTCTCTATCCACACCACAATTTGAGGGGTTCCTGAGGTGCTATATTTAACAGAGGTTTCCTGAAATCTCTCCCTAGTGTCTCAGGCTGGGGGGGTTTGGAGATAAAAAACAGAACCGTGCAAGTCAGATCAGGAATTCTCGCAGACAACGCCTGCACAGAGCGCACTCATAACAGGCAGCAGGGGAGCCCTGCTCACTCACATTCTCTTTATAAACAGTTGTTTATTTTATTATCTTTATTTGAAACAGATTATGCAGCAGAAGACTTCTGGAAAAATCTTTTCCATCTGACTACTATTTTTGGCAACATACGGTACAGGGTAGAAAATGTGCTCGCTTGCGTTTATTTATTCGCCTTCATCCCCAAGGCTTGCAAACGGGCAGATGTATTAGAAGTAACTTCAGAGAAAGCCTGTGACTGTCAGTGTAAAGACAACTCGGGTGCAAATCAAAAGCCTCCCCCTAGGGCCATCTGTGGGTCATGTACAGCAAGAAAGAATTAATCCTTGAGAATTCATTTTTGCCTCCAAACGAGGTCCTTTCAGAGCTTTTGCAAGGAAAACAGCTCAGGAAAGCTGGTTCTAAATCAGAGAGTCTCCAAGACAAGAGCTGAAGGGGTGTCTTCTGCTGGAAGGAGAAAGCAAGGATGATCCCCTCTGAGGAGAGTCAAAAACGAAGGGTGACAAAAACATCTTAAGAACTGTTCACTGTTCTCCAACACCGCCATAGACTGCTCTCTTGAATTAGAGGCATTAACACTTTCCTCTAAAAAATACAACCCAAAACTTTTATAGAGAGCAGCACAATGTGACAGTTTGTAAGATTCGGTTTAAAACCCTAATTCACCTCTGATATCAGAAGTCAGTAAGCAACAAGGACTTTGGGGCACAAGATGTACACATTTCCTTAAGAATTTTAAGGATTATGTAATAGAATTAGTTGTAAGAACACTAAAATACAGCTACTTATTTTTCTGCATACACAAAACAGTGAAAATTAAGTGTGGATATCACTTCATTTGAATTGATTTGTTATTTTGCTTAATATCTCAATTACTGACAGTGGATTTTTTTTCCAGTTTACTAGAAACAGAATCACAGAAACATTCATGTTGGAAAAGATCCTCAGGATCACCAAGTACA
The DNA here is from genome assembly GCA_013396835.1 of Psilopogon haemacephalus. Taxonomy (NCBI): domain Eukaryota; kingdom Metazoa; phylum Chordata; class Aves; order Piciformes; family Megalaimidae; genus Psilopogon; species Psilopogon haemacephalus. Next base: position 90,216 of record VWZI01021444.1, on the reverse strand, counting down.
ACCTAGAACCCTGCTTTACAAGATTCACCTTAAACCATAGCTCTAAACACCACTTCTACATCACCCTTAAACCCAGCCAGGGTGGGTGATTCCACCACTTCCCTGGGCAGCTCATTCCAGTGCCTGACCACTCTCTACATGAAAAACTTTTTCCTGATGTTCAATCTAAACCTACTCAGTCTCAGCTTGAGGCCATTCCCTCTTGTTTTGTCTCCAGTTAGCTGTCAGAAGAACCCAGCAGCAGCCTCTCCGCAAGGTCCCTTCAGGTAGCTGTAGACAGAACTATTTCAAGACAGACTTTATGGATTATATAATAGAATTAGTTGTAAGAACACTAAAATACAACTACTTATTTCCCTGCATACACAAAACACAATGAAAATTAAATGTGGACATCACTTCATTTTAATTTGTTATTTTGCTTAATATCTCAGTTACTGACAGTGGATTTTTTTTCCCCCAGTATACTAGAAACACACAATCTTTCCCTTTTACTCCTCCATTCTGAATAGAAAAAGAAACAAAACATGACAAGAAACAAGACCTGAAGTACTGCATCCAATTCTGGAGGCCCTGGTACAAGAAGGATATGGATGTGCTGGAAGGTGTCCAGAGAAGAACTATGAGGATGACCAGAGGGTTGCAGCACCTCTGCTATGAGGAGAGACTGAGGGAGTTGGAGCTGTTCAGTCTGGAGAAGAGGAGGCTCCCAGGGAACCTTATTATTGCCTTTCAGTACCACAAGGGGACCTACAAGAAAGCTAGGGAGGGACTTTTGAGGCTGTCAAGTAGTGACAGGACTAGGGGGAATGAAGCAAAGCTGGAGATGGGGAGATTCAGATTGGATATGAGGAAGAAGTTGTTCAGCATGAGGGTGGTGAGAGCCTGGAAGGGCTTGCATAGGGAGGTGGTGGAAGCCCCATCTCTAGAGTTGTTTAAGGCCAGGCTGGGGGAGGCTCTAGACAGCCTGATGTAGTGTGAGGTGTTCTGCCCATGGCAGGGGGTTGGAACTAGATGATCCTTGTGGTCCCTTCCAACACCTGACTGATTCCATGATTCTATAAGAAAATAAGAGAGGGTTTTTTTTAACAGACTTAGGGAAACATTGCTTGAAGTAGAAACTATCCGTTGAACTTTGTTTTGAGAGAGGGAATAGCAACACTCTTCTGTCAGGAATGCTTATCCAAAGAAAACCCCAGAACACTCAGGCTTTGCCTTCCCACATACTGAATCTGTCTTTGTGGTATAGAGCTTCTTTATGAGACACAAACACACACATCCATCTGCAAGGCTTCCACACATCTTACAGTGCCGGATGTTAAGAAGAAGTTCTTCAGCATGAGGATGGTGAGAGCCTGGAAGGGCTTGCCCAGGGAGGTGATAGAAGCCCCATCCCTGGAGGTGTTAAGGACAGGCTAGAGGAGTCTCTAGACAGCCTGCTCTAGTGTGAGCTGTCCATGGCCATGACAGGGGGGCTGGAACTAAATAATCCTTGAAGTCCCTTCCAACCCTTGACTGATTCTATAAAAAAATAAGAGCGCTTTTTAAACAGACTTAGGGAAAACATTGCTTGAAGCAGAAACTATCCATTGAACTCTGTTTAGAGAGAGGGAAAAGCAACACTTCTCTGTCAGGAAGGTTTATCCAAAGAAAACTCCAGAAAATTCAGGCTTTGCCTTTCCACCTCTTACTACTGAACCTGTCTTTGTGATGTAGAGCTTCTTTACGGGATACAAGCACAAGCATCCATCAGCAAGGCTTCCACACAACCTGCAGTGGTGGAGGTTAGGAAGAAGTTCTTGAGCATGAGGATGGTGAGAGCCTGAATGGGTTGCTGAGGGAGGTGGTGGAAGCCCAATCCCTGGAGGTGTTTAAGGATGGGCTGGAAGAGGCTCCAGAAAGCCTCACCTAGTGTGAGGTGTCCCTGCCCATGGCAGAAGGCTTGGAAGTAGATGATCTTTGTAGTTCCTTCCAACCCCTGACTGACTCTATGATTCTATAAGAAAATGAGAGTTACTTTTAAACAGACTTAGGGAAAACTTTGCTTGAAGCAAAATCTATCCACTGAACGCTGTTTAAAGAGAGGGAAAAGCAACACTTCTCTGTCAGGAAGGTTTATCCAAAGAAAACTCAATCTTTGCCTTCCCACCTCTAACTGCTGAACCTATCTTTGTGATGCAGAGCATCTTTACGGGACACGAGCGCAAGCATCCGTCAGCCGTCAGCAAGGCTCCCACACAACCTGCAGTGTTGGAGGTTAGGAAGAAGTTCTTGAGCATGAGGGTGGTGAGAGCCCAAATGGGTTGCTGAGGGAGGTGGTGGAAGCCAAATCCCTGGAGGTGTTTAAGGATGGGCGAGGTGTTTAAGGCTGGGCTGGAAGAGGCTCTAGACAGCCTGCTCTCGTGTGAGATATCCCTGCCCATGGCAGGGGGATTGGAACTTCTTATGTTCCTTCCAACCTCTGACCGATTCTATGATTCTATAAGAAAATGAGAGTTATTTTTAAACAGACTTAGGGAAAACTTTGCTGGAAGCAGAAACTATCCATTGAACTCTGTTTAGAGAAAGGGAAAAACAACACATCTCTGTCAGGAAGGTTTATCCAAAGAAAACTCAATCTTTGCCTTCCCACCTCTAACTACTGAACCTATCTTTGTGATGCAGAGCTTCTTTACGGGACACGAGCGCAAGCGTCCATCAGCCGTCAGCAAGGCTCCCACACAACCTGCAGTGCCCGTAACGCCTCTATAAAATTTGCACTTCGACATTATTCCTTGATCCGCTTGTAAACTTCCCAAACAGCACGTCGCCTAATTAATCATTTTTATGCTAGATGCAATTGTGTGTTTAAGCTGCAGCATGGTTTGCCGTGGCTAATCACATCCATGCACTGAGCAGAGACGGAGCTCTTCGACAATTGAATATGAAGCTTTAATTATTCTATTCAGAAACAAAGTTTTCATTAGAGAATCCCAGAGCAGCTGGTTACTGTAATGATGTCCCTGGTGGAATTACAAACAGGATGAAGAGGGTTGGACGATGTTGTTTAGCTTACAGCATCGCGATGTTCATTTTGAAAGCCATGAAGGGTTGGACAAAGTTCTATAAGCTTTCTGTTGCCGGTGCCAGAACTCAGCTGGAGTGTGTTTTCACCACACTCTCCGCTTCCTATTGTTTTGCAAAATGCTTTTTCCACCTTCTTAAAAAGGACTCCGAACACAATACACCTCTGAGAGTGAAGAGTTTCTGCTAGGAGGAGCTACTGAGCTGAGCATGAACTCCACGTCTGCGCTGGATCCCTTTTGTCTATGACTGCATGGAAACGCAGCACCCACAGCTTTACTCTCCCACATCCAAACTCTTTTAGGAAGCAGAGATAACAGGAGAAGGTGCCACCCATTAACACTGCCTAATATGGCACACATTTCCCTAGATGCAGCCCTGTCTGAGTCATGCAAACATGGATATTAACCGTTCAAAGATGTGGGTGCAGGCGCATCGGGAAGTCCTTGGTGTGAGTTGGACTGGATCCAAGCCCACATCACATAGTGGCCTAATGACTTTATGTCTAGTTGGGAAAGATAGAGAAAGAGAAGTGGAAGAAGCCATAGTGTGATGGAATGGCCTCTTATTCTTTGCTTTGCCACAAAGTGATTATAAGAAGCTGGGGCTGGAAGGAAAAGAAACTGGGCAAACCTCCCCAATCACATTCAAATTCAAAACTTGCAGTGAGGCACTGCAGCTTTAAGCGTGTTGAATTTAGAAAAGGGTAAACTTGGTCAGAGATCAATCTCCTTGCACTCTAGCAGGTCCTCTAGAAACTAGAGGGGCCAGGAGCTGCTGGACCTCTCTCTTAATACGTATGCCAACTCTTAGTACTGTAGGCTTAACAGCAGAGACCCCAAGAGCCTGGCTGCTGGGTGTATGGCTGCATTCGCAAGAAGCAGAGGGGTGGGCAAATAGTGCAGTTTGTTTACATGCATCACACAGACTCTTTGAGATTCATAGAATGGTTTAGGTTGGAAGGGACCTCAAAGATCAGCCAGTTCCAACCCCTCATCGTAGGCAGGGACACCTCCCACTAGAACAGGTCACTCAAGGCCTCATCCAACCTGGACTTGAACACCTCCAGGGAAAAAGCAGCCACAACCTCCCTGGGCAACCTGTGCCAGTTACTGACCACCCTCACTGCAAAGAACTTCCCCCTAACTTATTGTCTATATTTCCCCTCCGCCAGTTTAAACTCATTACTCCTTATCCTGTCATTACAAGACCTTGTGAATAGTCCCTCCCCAGCCCTCCTGTAGGCCCCCTTCAGATTCTGGAAGGCTACTAATAAAGCTTCCTCAAAGTTTTCTCTTCTCCAGGATGCAGAGCCCCGAGTCTTGTAGCCAGTCCTCGTAGCTGAGCTGCTTCAGCCCTCTGAGCTGGAGCCCTCATGGCCTGCTCTGGACTGACTCCAACAGTTCCATGTCCTTCCTGTGTTGGGGGCTCCAGAACTGCACACAGTACTCGAGGTGGGGTGAGATTGCTGGTGATAAACACCTTAAACTACAGACTGGTGCTATGGATCTTCACTGCAATTGCAGCCATGCTCTTAGGCTTCCAGACAAGCACTTAGCATAACTAAGGTCACAAGTCTGGCCCAAATCTGGAGGGCAAATGCACTGATCTGTCCTGATCCCCTGACATTAAATCTTGATGATGCCCAAATGAGATATGAATTTTAGGCAATATTTATACCCATTACCTACAACTGTGCAGAGATTGAGGGTGAGGCTGCAGTCAGGTCATCATTCCTGACAATCAAAATGTTGTACTTTTATCAGTTGCATAAGACATTTCTTGGCTTTTTTGGTGTGACTCCTCTGGTGAGCTGTGTTTTAGGTGATAAGTGGAAGAATGGAATGGTGGAATTCCATCTTGTCCATTAGGCTATCAGGTAGTGAGAGGACTAGGGGGGATGGAGCAAAGCTGGAGGTGGGGAGATTCAGATTGGATGTGAGGAGGAAGTTGTTCAGCATGAGAGTGGTGAGAGCCTGGAACAGGTTGCCCAGGAGGGTGGTTGGAGCCACATGCCTGGAGGTGTTTAAGGCCAGGCTGGATGAGGCTGTGGACAGCCTGATCTAGGGTAGGGTGTCCCTGGGCATGGCAGTGGGGTTGGAACTAGATGATCCTTGTGGTCCCTTCCAACCCTGACTGATTCTATGATTCCATTCTGCCCAGTGCTGTGGCAACACAGACCACAGGGTTCCCATCCAGCCTCTGTACCTGCTCTGGTCACCAGGTGTTTATCAGCAACACTGGACTGAGCATTTTTGTACCTCCAATGCAGTGGAACCTTCTCAATGCTATCATAATCCCTCTTTTCTACAACAAGCTCATCAAGCTTGTTTCAGTCTCTCCCTTTATAGCAAAAGTGATAAAAACTGAAGTTCTTCACTCCCTTAATATATGACCATCCTTGGAGAGAACTGGGAAGAGGAAGGAAGTCTAAGGGGTCAGTGTTACAAACTGTCATGAGAAATATATTTTTTTTCCTGCAGAAAAACCTTTTTCTTCTGCACAGGCCCCTTTAGTCATATGCATTGACATCCAGAATTAGACCTTGAAATATTGATTTCTGTTCTCCCTTGCTGCCCTCCCTCAAGGACTTCCCTAACCAGTTCAGGCTGTGAAGGTAAAAGTCCAAAGCCAGTTAGCGATGTCTTAGAACCATAGAATCAGTCAGAGTTGGAAGGGATCACAAGGATCATCAAGTTCCAACCCCCCTACCATGCCCAGGGACATCCTACCCTAGATCAGGCTGCCCACAGCCTCATCCAGCCTGGCAGCAAACACCTCCAGGGAAATGGCCACAACCACCTCCCTGGCAACTCGTTCCAGGCTCTCACCACTCTCATGCTGAACAACTTCCTCCTCACATCCAATCTGAATCTCCTCACCTCCAGCTTTGCTCCATTTCCCCTAGTTCTGTCACTACCTGATAGCCTATGCCCCAAATCTAGCTTGATGTCCCAAATCTAAGCCCGTCGTGGNTTCTTTTAGACAGGAGAGGGGAAAAAAAAAAAAAAAAAGGGGGGGGGAAGAAAAAAAAAAAAAAAAAAAAAAAAAAAAAAAAAAAGGAGAAAAAAAAAAAAGGCATCTCATGAAGACACATATCCTGCTGAGCCACCAGAGAAGCTTCAGGAACATCAAAAACAGAACCCACTCCAGCGAGTTCTGATGTGGTTTCAATTTTGGATTCTGTCATTGGGAAAGTAATCAGGTCAATCAGAAATGTGGTGGAAACCCAGCTGAGAACATGAATTACTGCAGATTCAGGACCACCCAAGACCAGAAAAGGGGGTTTAAAAAAAAAAAAAAAAAGACAAAAACCCTCTATATCTTAGTAATAGTACAGCTTTTATCATAAAGGATTAGAATTATAGTTGCAGTGAAACTATGGAAACAATACAGGCGTGTAAATGCTTCCCGTTGGAACCTACATTTATTTGTGTGTGTGTGTGTTTGTGTGTGTCCTATTGCTGTGTAAAACTACTGAGAAAGTTCAGTTAGGGCTGAGGGCTGGGGGTCACATCCTCAACGGATGCAAATGTGGAACAGCTCCAGCGCTGGGAGGATTCAGCCCTTTGTTGAATCAAATTCCAACTAGAGATTGAATATTTTTTTTTCTCCCTCGGTTTACAGAGAAATCTATTTAGGGGCATTTGTGTAAGTAAGTGGATGTGATTTCTTTTTCAAGGATGTTTGGAAATGAGAAGCTGAAGCACTGGAGAGGTCTCTCACAAGATTTGTTAGTGTCCCTTTTCCCCCCTCCCTCCTTCCCCCCACCCACCTTAAGCAGCTGTGAAAATAGTCTAGTTGGAACAAACATGCAGATTAAAACTGAGTTATTTTACAAGTGCAGCCCTCTATAACCAGGCTCTGTTCACCATTCCTTTTCCACAAGTCTCACTGAATACCTTAGGTCACGACAGAGAAAAAAAGAGTGAGTGAAATAGACCTCTGCTGTCTACATCTACCTGAAGGGAGGTTGTAGCCAGGTGGGAGTTGGTCTCTTCTCCCAGGCAACCAGCAACAGAACAAGAGGACACAGTCTCAAGTTGTGCTGGGGGAGGTATAGGCTGGATGTTAGGAAGAAGTTCTTGACAGAGAGAGTGATTGGCATTGGAATGGGCTGCCCAGGGAGGTGGTGGAGCTTCTGTCCCTGGAGATGTTCAGGATAAGACTGGATGGAGCACTTAGTGCCATGGTCTAGTTGATTGGCTAGGGCTGGGTGCTAGGTTGGACTGGAGGATCTTGGAGGTCCCTTTCAACCTGGTTGATTCTAGGTGTTCAAGAAAAGACTGGATGGAACACTTAGTGCCATTGGCTAGGGCTGGATGATAGGTTGGACAGATGATCTTGGAGGTCTCTTCCAACCTAGCTTATTCTATTCTATCCTATTCTAGAAAGCTCCTAGGCAATAAGAAAGGCTGGAGCAAGGGCTGAAAACTCTCTCTACCACAAGCAGATTTGCTGTAATCTCATAAAATCAACTAACTCATTCTTCAGGTGAGGTGAAATGGGAACAGTTCCTCTCTGGGGTAAATGAATCAGCTGAGAATCTGGCCCAGTTGAGATTAGCAACGATCAGACAACAAGGAACACAAGAAGTCTGACATGCAAGACCCAAAATCTAGGGAGCCAGATTCCAGGCATTAACAACAGCCACGGAAGTTTGAGAGTGGCATTTTCAACCTGGCCTCCACAAAGACAGGCCAAGTTGTGCAATCTGAGGCAACATGAGCCAAAAACAGAGTTCATGTTTCACCTTCTCCAATTAAAACCAAAGGTAAGTCAGAAGTTTGGGGATTTTTAACATCAAAGGTGGTCAAGCACTGAAACAAGTTGCCCAGAGAGATTCCAGAGTCTATTCCAGGAGATGCTCAATATCCAGCTCGTCAAAATTCTGAGCAACCTATTGTAGTTTATCTTGCTTTGACCGTGAGGTTGTACCAGACGATCTTCAGAGAGGTTCTCCAACCTCAGTTTTGTGTGAAGACTTTGCTTTGGTCCTGTTCCTGCCTGAAATAGGCTAAAGGGCTCCCTCCTCTTGAAGGCACAGCCAGGGAAATTCTGAGGACAGAGGCTGACCGGTGAGCACCATCCAGATTACACAGGTCAGTAGGGAAATGCAAATCTCCTGCTCCAAGAAATTAATACCACAGGAACCCCCAACGCTGCAGCTTATACTACTGGATGCAGCCTGCACAGTTCTGAGGACTAGAATAGATGGAAAAATACTTTTTTNGTAACTTTTTTTTTTTTTTTTTTTTTTTTTTTTTTTTTGGTGGGGTTTTTATTATTTTTTTTTATCTCTCCATTTTTTAGAAAGGAGCATGGGTAACAGGGTCATGCTCTCTTCCTCTTGTGGTCTGCCTCAATTTAAATGCCAGCCACAGTGGAGTCCAAAGCACATTCTGCTATAGCAATAAAAAGATCATGGTCCTTTCAAAAGCAACTAAGCCCTCATATTCAACTGTGAATGTACCACAGCCATCCTTGCCCTTCAAGCACACATCCTAGTGGAGAGAAATCGATGAGG
>VWZI01021444.1:69266-81227 GCA_013396835.1 Psilopogon haemacephalus | reverse complement strand
GAGAGGGAGAGGGAGAGGGAGAGGGAGAGGGAGAGGGAGAGGGAGGAGAAAAAGGTCCCTTCCAATCTAAACCATTCTATGATCCCATTAGGAGGCAGCTTTTTTTTCCCCTTTCCATCAGCACTCATTCACTAACTTGCACTTAAGCTTATGCTTGACTCTCAATCACAGAAGTTTTTCTGTGGAGCTACTGCCTAGGCTTTTATACTCACACAGCTGATTTCTCATATTTTCCCTTGTCTTTGCCAAAATCTCTTCTCTTGGATCACATTTTGCCAAGCAAACTCAGTATCTTAAACCCAGCCTGGGCAGATCTTCAGAGACACCTTCATATTTATTAGCTATGTTCTCCTCTCACCATCCCAGGTGACAAGGAAAGAACGATGAAACAGTGAGTCCAAGATAGAGCCCTCGAGATGTCCCAAACCTGTAGTGTGAAAGTCTGATATTCAAATTATGATAATCACTCCCTAAGTCTGACCTCAAGTCACAGAAGAGAAGATTCAGCTCAGTTAGGCTTCCCTAGCTCAGTTGTGAGGCAACAAAGCTACTGCTTTCTTTCAAAGCCTTTCCATAGAATCATAGAATGATCTAGGTTGGAAGGGACCTCAAAGATCATCTAGTTCCTTTTGAAAATGACAATAAAAGCCTTAGCCTTACATTGCTATGCATACATACATATACATACCTAAAAAAATAATCAGAGAGGGAGCAAAAGTTTGCTGGCAGCTTCAACCTTGCCTCTGGCCAGATGTACCCAGCTCATTTCCAGTAAAATTCCATGGAAGCCACTGGCATCCCACTGGGATATGCTATGCACATATTAACTTGCTAAAATAACAAGAAAAATTTGCATGTATTCTGCTGCAATCTACTACTTCTCACTTTTTTTTTTTTGTTTTTAGTAGCCACTACAGCATCAAAGCAAAACACAACCAGGGTCACAGGCAAGCTTGTTCGTGCTCAGCATCCTCAACCTATTGTGTTAGGTCTCCTCACACTCAGCTCACATGGTTGGAAATTGCTTCACAGAATCATAGAATGGTTTCAGTTGGAAGGGACCTCAAAGACCATCCAGTTCCAACCCTCCTGTGCCAAAGGCAGGGACACCTCCCACTAGAACAGGTCACTCAAGGACTCATCCAACCTGGCCTTGAACCCCTCCAGGGAGGGAGCAGCCACAACCTCCCTGGGCAACCTGTGCCAGTGTCTCACCACCCTCACTGGAAAGAACTTCCTCCTAACATCCCATTTAAATCTCTCCTCTTTCAGTTTAACCCCATCACTTCTCGTCCTGCCATTACAAGACCTTGTGAACAGCCCCTCCCCAGCCTTTCCGTAGGCCCCTTTCAGATACTGGAAGGCTACTACAAGGTTTCCTCAAATCCTTTTCTCTTAAAAATTTATTCCGTTACCCTCTCCCAGCCATCCCAGTCCTACAGCCAGTGTGAAGACTTGTTTGGCTTCCCAAAGACAGATACATCCTTTCCCTGAGGCTCCAGGCAAGCCTGGAGCAAAAGCCATATGAAGAGAGGCTGAAGGAGCTGGGGTTGTTTAGCCTGAAGAAGAGGAGGCTCAGTGGTGACCTCATTGATGTCTACAACTACCTAAAAGGAGGTTGTAGCCAGGTGGGGCTTGGTCTCTTCTCCCAAGCAACCAGCAACAGAAGGATGGGACAAGTTGTGCTAGAGTAGGTATAGGCTGGATGATAGGAAGAAGTTCTTCACATAGAGTGATTGGCATTGGAATGGGCTGCCCAGGGAGGTGGTGGAGTCACTGTCCCTGGAGGTGTTCAAGAAAAGAGTGGATGGGGCACTTAGTGCCATTGGCTAGGGCTGGGTGCTAGGTTGAACTGGATGAGCTTGGAGGTCTCTTCCAACCTGGCTGAATCTATGACTCCATGAATGTTTTGAGAAGCAGTGGTGCAAATGTTTCTCTAAAAAAAAACAGTTGAAGCTTAAGAAACCTGGATATGAGCTTAATGTTTACAACAAACTGCTGTCTCCTTCTGGTTTTATTTTGGCATGAAGGGCACCTACAGCAAAGAAGGTAGGCACCCCATGGGATCCTGGGGTGTATTACAAAGAGTGTGTCCAGCAGATCGAGGGAGGCTCTCCTCTCCCTCTTCTCTGCCCTGGTGAGACCTAATCTTGAGCACTGTGTTCAGTTTTGGGCTCCCCAGATAAAGAGGGGCAGGAATCTGCTGGAGTGGAGGGTTACAAGGATAATTAGAGGACTGGAGCACTGCCTGATGAGGAGATGTTGAGGATCCTGAAGCTTTTTAGTCTAGAAAAGAGAAGACTGAGAGGGGATTTAATCAATGTTCATCAATATCTGGGGGCTGGGGGTCAGGAGTTGGGGGGACAGGCTCTGCTCACTTGCTCCCTGCCATAGGCCAAGGAGCAACGAATGGAGGCTGCAGCACAGGAGGTTCCAGCTCAACACAACAGGGAACTTCTTGACTTTAAGGGTCCCAGAGCACCAGCACAGGCTCCCCAGAGAGGTTATGGAGTCTCCTTCTCTGGAGATTGTCTGGATGTGTTCCTCTGTGACCTGAGCTTGATTTTATGTTCCTGCTGTGGCAGGGGGCTTGGACTCAATTATGTCTTCCAAATCCTTTCATGGAGGCTCCAGGCAGGTGAATGTTTTAAGAAGCAGTGGTGCAAAGGTTTCTTTGAACAGACAGCCAAAGCTTAAACCTGGGTATAAGCTTAATGTTTGCAACAACCTGCTGCCTCCTTTTGGTTTTATTTTGGCATGAAAGGCACGTACAGCAAAGAAGACATGCATCATCCACAACTAAACCAGACTGCTCTATTGTACACAGGAGGGCCTAGAGATAAGCCTAAGTTTAAAACTTCGGCTCTAGATACTCCCAAACTTTTTGTGAAGCCTCCCCAGTGTCCCACAAGTGAGCTGCATACCTTCCAGTCAACGCTTTTGACCTCTGCTCCCCTGTGATGAGTAGGGGACACGAGCAGAACACCAGCTAAGTGCAAAGCAGAGCTTGCTGCCCTCATGAAGTGCCTCTGCCTAGGACTCTGTCATCTCCTCCCACTCATTCATGCCCTCCACGCTGCAGCCTCATCATCCCGGACCCCTAATCACTTGATGTGCACACTGTCCATAAATTAGGAGACATCACAGTGTTATTTGGGGCACTGAACAGGATTACTGTGCAATTACACCAACGAGCCACCTTTATCTCCGGGCTTGAAATCATGCCTTTACTTAAAGCACTTTAAATCAATAAAATTATACCGTAGCCATCCACAGCACACACAGTTTTGCTTACTGCAATGACCCCCATTATGCTCAACGGGAGATATGTTTCTGCCTGATTCAAGCACAGCAAACAGACTTCAAGTAATGGCAAATGTCAAGTGGTTGCAGGAGGAAACAACTATAAATCATTCATAACATCCCAGCGGGCCCTCGCTGCTGATTGGCTTACTCCTCCTCATTAGTGCTAATTTGCATACAACTCAGACCAGCACGGCAGCAATGGGGCTCCCTCCAGAGAAAGGAAGGTACCCAGAGTAGAAACACAGACAAGTGGGTTACAATGGGAGGCAGACTACAGTGGGATGAGAGGTGTGTAAATCCTGAGTAGCCTAAAGAAAGCACAGAAAAAACAATTGAGCCTTCTCGTTCTTGGTGATCATCAGAAAGAACCAGGAGGAATTGGAATAAAGGGAGAGCAGACAAAATTCATTCTCCATGCGGTGTACAGTGAAGCTTGCTCCTTGAAAAGGACCTGGGGGTCTGGGGTGATGAAAAGCTCAACATGAGCTGCAGTGTGAGTGCAGCCCAGACAGCAACTGTGTGCTGGGCTGCAGCAAGAGCAGCTGTGGCCAGCAGGGCAAGGGAGGGGATTCTGCCCCTTTGCTATGCTCTCCTCACACCCCACCTGGAGTACTGTGTATGGTTCTGGAGCCCCCATCACAAGAAGGACATGGAACTGTTTGAGCCAGACCAGAGGAGGCCACGAAGATGATCAGAGGGCTGGAGCAGCTCTGCTATGAGGACAGGTTGAGAAAGTTGGGGCTCCGCAGCCTGGAGAAGAGAGGGCTTTGAGAAGACCTTGTGTAGACTTCCAGTATCTGAAGGGGGCCTACAGGAGGGCTGGGGAGAGAATATTTACAAGGTCTTGTAATGACAGGATTAGGAGTAATGGATTTAAACTGACAGAGGGGGGATTTAAACTAAATGCCAGGAACAAGTTCTGTGCAGTGAGGGTGGTGAGTAACTGACACAGGTTGCCCAGGATGGTTGTATTTACTCCCTTCCTGGAGGTGTTCAAGGACAGGCTGGATGAGGCCTTGAGTGACCTGTTGTAGTGGGAGGTGTCCCTGCCTCTGGAGAGGTGTTGGAACTGGATGATCTTTGAGGTCACTTCCAACCTAAACCATTCTATCATCTTGTTGCCAAGGACCAAGGGAAACCAGTACAAAAGCTAGGAATGGAGAGCTAGATTCTTATCCCAGAATCTTCCTTATGTGTAAGGCAAACAGGGAAGATTGGACAGGTGGTGTTAGAAGTAGAATTGCTTAGTTGGTGTGCTGGTTTGAACTAATTTGAGAATTTGAGTGAGAAATTAGGCTATTGGCTGAGATAGGAAAACACAGAACGTCACTTCACCCAGAGCTCTACTGAGAAAGAAATAAAATTGTTTCAAGTGTTGTAACCCAAACATAGATAGGGCAGATGGTTTCAGACCTCGCTGGGCTGTGACTGCTTCTCTGGCATGGTTTCTTTGTCTCTGTCTTTTGTAGCTGATTCGTAATAATTCTACTAACTTCTTTCCTACTACTAACCCCCCAGCCAATCTACCTCAGCTTATCTGCAGCATCAACAGGTGGTGAGATAAGATTGGGGAAGGGGGGAAAGGTGGTAGGGGGTGGTTAGTTACCCCTTTTGGGGATTTGGGTCTTTGAGAGGGCTGTGGTGTTTCTGTATTACCTTTTCATTCTTTTGTCTCTCTGCCTTGGTAGCTAATTCTCAGTAATGCTACTAACTACTTTCCTGCTACTAATCCCCCTGGCCAATCTACCTCAGCTTATCTTCAGCATCAACAGTTGGTGAGATAAGATTGGGGAAGGGGGGGAAAGGTGGTAGGGGTTGTTGGTTACCCCTCTTAGGGATTTTGATCTCTGGGACGGCTGTGGTGTTTCTGTGTTACCTTTTCACTTTATATATCTGTAAATATCTGTTATACCTTGTAAATATCTGCTTGTACATTGTGCAAAGCTATAAATATAAAGATTCATTTATCAACTTCCAGTGTTCTGAGTCCTAGCCAGGGTTTATATCAAAAAGTGGGGGGGCAGGTAACTGCTAAACCACCACAGTTGGGTTACACAGATCCAGCTAGAAAACAAGGAAAAGGAGGGACCAACAGGCAGAGCTCAGACCAGAGCAACTCTGTCTTATCTATGTTTGTGTCTTTGCTTTTGTACATCTCAGCAAACCTATGAGCAAAGTAGACATCTCCACTCTTTTCTTTCCACAGCCTATAACCTAATTTCTCTTATTAAAATAATCCAATTAGCCTCAAACCAGCACCACCTTGCATGTAAGGCAGATTTTGAGATAAGATTAGAGGGCAGGGGAGAAGGTGGAAGAGTGGTTAGGAAACCCTCTTGGGGACTCTGGGAGGGGTGTGGTGTTTCTGTATTACCTTTTTAACATATATATAGCTGAAAATATTTGCAATCTATTGCAAATATCTGCTTGTATAATTTGCTAAGGTGTGAATATAAAGCTTAATTCCTTAACTTCCAGCTAGCTGAACACTGGAATTTGGTGTTTCTCTATTAACTTTTTAACGTATATAGCTGAAAATATTTGCAATTGATTGCAAATATCTGCTTGTATAATTTGCTAAGCTGTGAATATAAAGCTTCATTCCTTAATTTCCAGCCAGCTGAGTCTAGTTTGGGTGAATTCAGACATGGGGGGGGAGGGGAGGCAGGTAATTCCTGAACCATCACAGGCATCCAACCCCTTCTCAACTACAATAAACTCCCTCTGTAGCCTTATTACATTGTCACAGAAGGTACAGGATGCCCAAGCAGCTCTGAGTCGATGGGATTTGCCCGACACAGTGACAGAATCTCTATTTGACTGGGTGGCAACCAACTTCATCCATTTCAAGCCAGGCAAATGCTGAGCATCACTGCCAAAGCAAGGCCTACACCCAGCATTGAGATAGCTTAAGCCTGGAGAAGTAGGCTGGAAACATCTAACAAGAAGAGGATTTCCCATGATAAATCTGGTACTTCCTGCTTCTGGCTGTGCTGGGTTTACCACACAAATCGTCTTTCTCACAGTCCTTCGGCGCTGCTCATTCCATTCTCAGCTGGGCTCCAGACACACAGAGGTGCAGGGAAGGGAAAATAATGAGACAAAGTTGGGACAGGCAAACCTCATGGTGCTGGAGGTTTTTCAAGGCTCTCAGACACTTCGGGGTAGGGGGTGGGGGGGGTTGCGAACCAGGATAAGATTGTGAACCACTTTTTGTTGTTTGTTTTTTGTTGTTGGGTTTTTTTCCCCTTGTAATTTAAAATGCATGCACTCCCTCATGTGCCACCAAGGGTGGCTCAGTTATTAAAGGCACAAACAATTTGATTTTTTTTTTTCTGGGAGACCCAACTATGCCCGAGTGAGCGAAGAAACCTGGACCACCTACCATTAACTGGGTAGTCAGAGAATATTGCACATAGAAAGAAAACTGAGGGTATACCCTAAGCTGTGCTCCCACTCTGGTGCTCATCTATCATCATAGAATCAGTCAATGTTGGAAAGGACCACAAGGATCATCTAGTTCCAACCCCCCTGCCATGCCCAGGGACACCCTACCCTACATCAGGCTGCCCATAGCCTCATCCAGCCTTGCCTTAAACACCTCCAGGCATGTGGCCCCAACCACCTCCCTGGGCAACCCATTCCAGGCTCTCACCACTCTCATGGTGAAGAACTTCCTCCTCACATCCAATCTGAATCTCCCCACCTCCAGCTTTGCTCCATTCCCCCTAGTCCTGTCACTACCTGATAGCCTAAGAAGTCCCTCCCCAGCCCTCCTGTAGGCCCCCTTCAAATATTGGAAGGCTACTATAAGGTCTCCTCAAACCCTTCTCTTCTCCAGGCTGAAAAGCCCCAACTCTCATAACCTGTCCTCATAGCAGAACTGCTCCATCCCCCTGATCATCTTTGTGGCCCTCCTCTGGACTCTCTCCAACAGTTTCATGTCCTTCTTTTGGTGAGGGCTCCAGAACTGCACACCTCAACCATTCTATGATTCTATGGCATTATCTGGATTTTTACTACCATCTGGCATCTCATTCCGGGTTCATCGTACAAAAAAGACCAGACCCAAAGCAGACTCTTGATGCAAGCTCAAGCCTCACAGAGTGCCACCCCTGTTTTTTGGCACTATTTCCCAGATCAAGTTCATGCTGTTCCCTGCTCCAGAAGATTTCTCTTTATCCTTTTGTAGAGCTGCATCTATAGGAATTTCATCCCTTAAACCTGCACCAAATTCACCTTTAATGATTCCTTTTATTCCTTTGTTTGTAATTTCCAGTGTTTTTCAATAGCAGTGACTGTCCTCAGGATATTAATTCTCTTCATAACCATATACCTCTCAGCTTTCCACATGGTTTCAGCCTTTCAAGTTCTTTAAACATGATCTGCTAGCACCAGCCTAAAACCTGAATTTTTGATAGCTCTGTACAACACTGAGATGTCAGTGTATTCATGCACACAGAAGGCTGCCACTCTAAGCTCAATGATGGGAAGTCTTTAAACTGCTATTTTGTTCCCTGCCTTTGGCACTCTATTAAGAACTTGGATTTCATCTGCTATTTGCTATCACTTTAAGGTTACTTTCATATATATTATGTTTCCAGGTCCCACTCGTCTCTAATCTCATGAGTTAAGATCAGTTTCAACTTTAATTTCCTTCCTTTTGATGGTTTTATCCTGCTCTTTATATGACTTGAACATGAGTTGTTGGGGGTTTTTTTGTTATTTAGGCTTCTTCTGAACATCTCTGCTGACCAAGTTATTGATTTATTTAACCCACATTCACAACGTACAGCTAAGCGAGTGAGACTACATGGTTGAGCATTCATTAGAAACAGATCAAGAAGAGACTACATTAACATCCCTCTGACTGCTGCTTATAGCCTCACATCTGGCCACTAAGTGCCTCCATAAATCAAATATGGCATAAAAGGATGAGGCAAGTTGTAGGTTTGCAGCACGCAAACACTGTCTCTGCTCCACCAACAGTTTGTCTCAAGGGAGTCTGAATACAGTCAGGCTAACATCAGCTTTAGAGACTCTGCTGGTTCAATTTTCTCCTTGATTTTTCCACACTACTGCCCCATCAGCATGGAGAAAGATTGTCTGAAGTGATGCAGCTTTCCAAACCTGTAGCCTCAGACATCAGTTCTGATCTCCAGATTGTCTGTGCCAGTGCTCTGAAGAGTAAGAGCAAGAGTCCTGGCTTGTCCCATCCTTCTGCTTATGGGGGAAGCAAGGGTGGAAGGAAAACAAAGGTTTGGGCCACTATGTCCCCTCCCAAAATGATAAGCAGGTACCCACAGGTGTTTAGGTACTTGTTAGTGTCTTGTCCAAATAACAGTAAGCAAGCCCTGGGTTCACCTAATATGGTGAGTTTTGCAAATGTCATTCTGATTGGTGAATCTCTGTGGCCAAAGGAGCCTCTGCACTCGAGCAAATAATATAAATGGAGCTAAGTTGCAAGCAGTTGTGCAGCTCTGTGTTGCCTCTGCCTCACTGTGTGCTGCTCTGCTCTACAAACTGCTCAGCTTGGACAATGTGGTCTGCTCTGCCTCATGCTTCAGACCAGCTTAGCCCTGGTGTTTGGGCTTGAGCGACCTGGAAACTTAAGTGCCTGAAGTTTACCAGAAGAAAGCATTAAGCACCTCACAACATGATGAGAAGTGTCACTGACATTGTGCTCTCTGCACATCTGCAAGAGATCCTGCCTGCACCTCTGCAAACCTCCATGCCAAGAGGAACCAGGATCAGGTCAGAGCTCATCTTCCTCCTTCCCAGCACCCTGCCAGAGTCAGGGAAGATCTAGAAGCCTCTCATCTATAAAGACGCTGAGTAGTTCCAATACTGCCACAAAGGAGCCAAGACTATCTCTGAATTCTACTCCACTGCCATGAGTAAGAGATTTTGCCTAGGGCTCCAGGCTGCCTCTTGATAAGTGGGGCAAAGCCATTTTATGGCTAAACTTTTCCAATATTCTGATTCCCTTAATGATTTGCCCATAAGCATCCTTGGGAATATTTTTTTCCCGACTTAATTAGAACCCAAATGTACCTGCTTTGTACACAGTTTGTGGTCGGGGCCTTTTTGGAAATAAAATAACTACATATTTTATAATTCCTGCCTCGTTAATTGCCCATAATCAATTCAAAGAGAAAGCCTAATCTGGGGCTGGACAACTCATCACAACCACCCTCTGAAACATGCAGTGGGCACATCACCTCCCTGGAGGTGTTCAAGGCCAGGCTGGATGAGGTCTTAAGCATCCTGATCTAGTGGGAGTTGTCCCTGCCTATGGCACAAGGGGGTTAGAACTGGATGATCTTTGAGGTCTCTTCCAACCTAAACCATTCTATGATTCTATGATCTCCAATCACATGGCCTGAATGAAGACCTAGCACCTGTTTGTTCTGACACCACCAGGCTCTGTAGCAGGCTGAAATGAAGTATTAACTCCTGGCCTTAAGTTACACATTTTGCTATCCTGTGCCACAGCTCCAAATTCTTTACCCACACAGACAGACAGCTGTCAAGTTAACCCAGGTGCTTCTTTTCTGTTTTCCCTTCACTGTAAAATTTCTTGCTTGATGCATTTTGTTGGAAAAAGCAAATCTCCTCACTGACACTCTTTTGATAGGCATTAAAACCTTTTATAAACATATTCTAGATTATTTTCTAGTGGAACCCAGTCCAGATCTGAACATCTGTATTTCCAGAAGCTTTTTGCTTATCTGAACTTTGAACCGTTGTTTAAGAGTACAAGAATTATTTTTTTTTCCCCAGCTTTAACTTGGGAGTCCAGGAGAAGTCAGAGCATAGAAGCCTCTAGCACAGCTTTTCTACACACAAGTCTCTTGAAAATCACTGAGCCAAAAGCAAAAGTCTTTCTAATTTAATGAGACTTCTTTGGTTTATTTTGTCTTTCTAACTTAATGAGCCTTCTTTGGTTTATTTTGTGTAAAGCCCTGGTTCTCATTGATCATTCTGGTAGTATTTTCTCTTGTTCATCTCCCACAAACTTAAGCATTTGCAGTTCTTTTCTGAGCAGCTTCATACTCCAACTGAGCTCTTTTTGGTGCCCCTGTTCTCAGGTCTACCCAATGGCCGTGCATAGCTATAGTTAGAATCATAGAATGGTTTAGGTTGAAAGAGACCTCAAAGATCAGCCAGTTCCAAATCCCTGCCACAGGCAGGGACACCTCTCACTAGAACAGGTCACCCAAGGCCTCATCCAACCTGGCCTTGAACAACTCCAGGGATGGAGCAGCCACAACTTCCCTGAGCAACCCATTGCATTTGCTCTCATTGAGTTCTTCACCACCACTGTGGCATTCAGAAAGGGTACAGTGGACTTTGGGGTGAGCTGGCCATCTGACTATGACTATGGTTGCTTGCAAATACAGTTTCTTGGCCTCATAGAATCATGGAATGGTTTAGGTAGGAAGGGACCTCAAAGATCATCCAGTTCCAACCCCCCACCATAGGCAGGGACACCTCCCACTAGAACAGGTCACCCAAGGCCTCATCCAACCTGGCCTTGAACAACTCCAGGGATGGAGCAGCCACAACCTCCCTGGGCAGCCCATTCCAGTGTCTCACCACCCTCACTGGAAAGAACTTTCTCCTATGAGGTCATTTAAATATTAGGTCAGCAAGTACAAACTCATGTGTGACTGGGAGCTCTTTGACACCTAACAGTCTCTCTCCAGACCCAGGAAGTCATATAGTTAAACTAAGGCCATAAAATAAAGACAAAAGCTGGCCACAGTTAAACAAAAATATTGTGTCCATTAATATAATAACATGGAGGCTTTATTAAAACAGTAACCTAAACTAGAAGCAGCAACTTTACATCTTGTATTGGATTAATATCAGTTGTAAATGCTCTTCTCCTTTCCTCTTGCCCTATCTTGGACATTTGCCCAGTTGCTACCTCTGCATTGGGCCTGAACAGTCAGGACACAACAAACAGAAGGAAAGTCTTTACCCCTCACAGACTGTCCAGGGACCTCCAACCAACAGCCTTCAGTGCAACTTGACAAGGGCAAAAACAGAGCCCAAGAGGAAATCTGCCACAGGCAGAAAAGCATTTATCAAAGGTCACTCAATGGGCCTGGGCAAAAAAGGAACAGCAATTGGTAGCAAAGGCTCCTCTGCAGTGCAAAATCTCAGAGCTTCAATAAGCTTCATGTTAACAGATTTCCAGCTCCTGCAGAGACCAAGCAAAGTAGCACCTAGGGGTAGGGAGTCTTAGGAGGATTCCTAGGTTGATTCACCAGATGCCATTTCAGGGTTAAACTTGTGCCAGATCAACGTGGCCCAGCCAATTTGTGGAGAGTTTGTTCCATCCCCCCACAGAAGAGAAAAGAGAGAGAAGTAAACTCCATGTTCCTACTGATTAACCACAGTGCAAACTTCATAAACGTGCTCCTGACCTCCACCACAACGTGCAGGCTTGAGTCATTCCAATAAAAGAGGAAATGACACACTGCCACAACATTACTAAGTCCATATCCCATAAAATCATTCAGGGAAGAGTGAAGGGGGGGCAGAAAAGAAGAGCAAGGCAGAAAAGAAGAGCAAGGCAGAAAAGAAGAGCAAGGCAGAAAAGAAGAGCAAGGCAGAAAAGAAGAGCAAGGCAGAAAAGAAGAGCAA
>VWZI01021444.1:32999-59420 GCA_013396835.1 Psilopogon haemacephalus | reverse complement strand
AAAAAAAGGACAAAAAAAGAGTCTCAAACTGCAAATAAACCCTTGACAATAAGTTACACCAAGTTGTTTCCTTTTTGGAAGGTAGTGAGCTGCAAATAATTGCTAGTAAAAGGTTCACTGTGTTTGCTGAATGCAAATCTTTATTTAGTGGCTGCAGAGCAAGTCTTTTTCTTGCTCTCTTGACAGCTTAACTGCGCGCCAACAATATCTGCTTAAAGTCTTTGGCTCCATTAATCTCAAACTCTGCTACGCAGATTGCCAAAGCTGATGACAAACCCCAGTTAGCATGGATCATCTACTTGCCCGTGACAATTTTTTTTTCCCCAGGACACTAAAAGGATGTTTGGGGGTTTTTTTCTCCCCCGAAAGAGGGCACAAATCTAGGGATTCTCCAGCAGGTTTGAAAGGATAAGTCTGTGGCTTAAGGTGACTGATAGAGCTAGCTGGGGACTACATGGAAACAAGGAGGAAGAAGAATACCCTTGCACTCTAATTGGCTTTTTTGTTTGCTCACAGTTGCTTCTAATATGGACAGATCTCCATAAGAAAACACGAAATTAGCACCTGTTAGGACAACTTAACCTTCAGGAAGAAAAGCAAACATCCTTGGGTTGTCAAGAGTTTGAAACAAAGGTTACAGAGGAGGTGATTGCTGCTGCTTTTTTTTTTTCTGGATTGTTTTAACCCCTTCGTGCAAGAAATCCAGTGGCATCCTGGCTTGGATTAGAAATGCTGTGTCAAATATGAGTAGGGATGTGATTGTCCCCCTGGACTCTGCTCTGGTGGGGCCACACCTCGAGTACTGTGTTCAGTTTGAGGCACCTCAATGCAGTAGGGAGGTGCTGGAGCAGAGACAACAAAGCTGGTAAAGGGCCTGGAGAATAAATCTGATGAAGAGCAACTGAAGGAGCTGGGGCTGTTCAGTTTGAAAAATAGGAGGCTGAGGGGAGACCTCATCACTGTCTACATCTATCTAAAAGGACATTGTGGGCAGGTCGTGCTGGGCTCTTCTCACAGTGATGGAACAAGAGGGAATGGCCTCAAGTTGTGACTGGGTAGGTTTAGACTGGACACCAGGAAAAAAAAATGCCCAGCAAGAGTGGTCAGGCATTGGAATGGGCTGCCAGGGGAGGCGTTTGAGTCACCAACCCTGGATGTGCTTAAAACCGGTTTGGATGTGGTGCTTGGGGATATGGTTTAAAGGTGGACCTTGTAGAGTGGGGTTATTGGTTGGCTCTTAGTGATCCCAGGGGTCTTTTCCAACCTGAACGTTTGTGTGTGAACACACTGCAGCTGATTAACAAAGTTGCACTACTAATTGCTAGCAACCCTCTTCTGAAATATGGTGAGGAAGGCAGCACCATAAACCATGGAACTCATCAATAATGTCACATCCTGCACATCAGGTGGAGAAAGTCACACATCAAACATCAAGGGAAACTGAGGCACGGCAAGAAAAATAATACTTGTCCTCCGTTCCCTTACGTCTGGCAAAAGAAAGAGGCAGCATTCACCAGTGGTCCCCATTATGATGGCTTAGCAGAGAAGAGTTTAAAAACACCTCTCAACTACATTTACAGTCACCCTAACTCAAATGGCTGTTATAAGGCAAATGAGGATGGTCCATGTTTGGGCAGCCAGTAGGGGAAGGATTGGAAGAGATGGTCTTGGCTTTGTCACTCAAACTAACCTCATCAGACCCCACCTGGAGTACTGAATGCAGTTCTGGAGCTCCCAACACAAGAAGGATGTGGAACTGTTGGAGAGAGTCCAGAGGAGGCCACAAAGATGCTGAGAGGGCTGCAGCAGCTCTGCTGTGAGGACAGGCTGAGAGAGTTGGGGCTTTTCAGCCTGGAGAAGAGAAGGCTTCAAGAAGACCTTATAGCAGCCTTCCATTATCTGAAGGGAGCCTACAAGAAGGCTGGGGAGGGAATATTGACAAGGTCTTGTAATGACACGATGAGGATGAATGGGTTTAAACTGGTGGAAGGGAGATTTAAATGGGATGTTAGGAAGAAGTTTTTTGCAGTGAGAGTGGTGAGACACTGGCACAGGTTGCCCAGGGAGGTTGTGGCTGCTCCCTCCCTGGAGGGGTTCAAGACCAGGCTGATGAGGCCTTGAGCAACCTGTTCTAGTGGGAGATGTCCCTGCCTATGGCACAGGGGGGTTGGAACTGGATGGTCTTTGAGGTTCCTTCCAACCTAAACCATCCTATGATTCTATGACATTGAAACACTTGTGTATCTCATGCAAGCCTTTCTGTAGAGAAGGTTGCTTTCCTGGTCTCTGCCTCCTCATCTGCCAGCTTGGTCTGGAAGGTCCCATTTACCACAGAATTCATTATGGACAGACACTCTCATAGGTCCAGTGCAGATTTAGGCACCACCATAATAACTTCAGTTGTTCCTGAGCCAACATCAGCCTATCTATGAATGCTCTTAGACACCCAGAGTCATGGAATTCATTCCATGACTGTGTCCTCCCCAAGAGCTACATTAAGAAGTGGGATGCAGGCACCAACAGTGTCCTTCCTCCAGCCCATTCCAGCAAAAGAAGCACCACCTGGGAGAGGTCTGTTCTCCTCTCCCCACCTCACAGCTAGTCTGCATAAGAAGGTGCAACAACATTTCTCAACCACCTGCTTTGCTGAGTAACAAGGAGCTGAGCTGCCTCTCTAGATGAGAGCACCACCCAGCAAGGACCTCTCACTTTCTTCTTGTTGAGAAATTTATTTCTTACAGAGAATTTGAATCAAGCCCAGCAATTAAAAATCAGCTCTCTCTCCTTTTCCTTGGCTCATCAGCAGGTGTTTTGGCCAAAAAAATACAGCTGTCTTGACCCAAGCAACTGTGTCACTGTGCTAGTTTGAGCTAATTGGAGAATTTGAGTGAGAAATTAGACTATTGGCTGAGAGAGAAAAACACAGGATGTCACTTCACCCAGAGCTTTACTGAGAAAGGAAAAAAAAAATTGTTTTTAAGTATTGTACCCAAAACATTAGATATCAGACAGTTTCTGACCGCTCTGGGCTGCAGCTGCTTCTCTTGCATGGTCTCCTTTGTCTCTGCCTTGGTAGCTAATTCTCAGTAATTCTACTAACTACTTTCCTGCTACTAATCCCCCCTGGCCAATCTACCTCAGCTTATCTGCAGCATCAACAGGTGGTGAGATAAGATTGGGGAAAGGGGGAGAGGTGGTAGGGGTGGTTGGTTACCCCTCTTAGGGATTTGGGTCTCTGAGAGGGCTGTGGTGTTTCTGTATTACCTTTTCATTATATATATCTGTAAATATCTGTTATACCTTGTAAATATTTGCTTTATATTTACAGCAATGCACAGTATACAAGTTTCATTTATTAACTTCCAGTGTTTGAGTCCTAGCTGGGGTTTATAAAAGGTGGGGGGGGCAGGTAACTGCTAAACCACTATGCTACCTTTTCATTGTATATATCTGTTATATCTTGCAAATATTTGCTTGTATATTGTGCATTGCTGTAAATACTAAGCTTCATTTATCAACTTCCAGTGGCCTGAGTCCTAGCCGGGGTTTATTTCAAAAGGTGGGGGGGCAGGTAACTGCTTAAACCACTACGGTCACCTGTCCCAGGAACCTGCTCCCACGGGCAGATGCCAAAATGCTGGGTTTGAAAGCAAACACGAGAGATTTATTGGAGAAGCTAAGAAAGCAAGGAGAAGCACTTCCAAGTGAAAGCAGTGATATTCAGCCTTAGCTTTGGGACAATGGAAGCAGGGTGGGCATTATACGTACCTGCCTAACAATAGCATCACCCCCATCACCCTGCCCCCGGCTTGTTCTTGATAGATAATGAATTGATTGAGCTAAGGACTTCAATGAAACTATTCATATGTGAAAGCACAAAGCTGGCACAGAACTCCTCAGGACGGTGACCTCAGTGAGTAAATTGAACTAAAGTGATTGTAAATGAGCTAACATCTTTCACTTAACACTGCCTCCTGTTCCTCTCCAACAGAGGCACCAACCTTTCTTTCACTGGAATCTTCCACTTCTCCGACAAAACCACAAGCATCTCCCAATTTTTCTACACTTTAACCCCGGAGGGGTTCACACTGTAGCTAACAGCCTCCAAGAGGACCTGAAGAAAAACTGAGGGAAGGCTTTGTTCTGGTTGCCGATTAAAGGGAACAATCTGCAGCACAAACGTAGAATAGCTTTTCCAGAGTTTTCTTTCCTCCCCCCTTTTTTGAATAATCGGTATCTGCATGCAAAGGTTCAATGTCACCAAACATGAGGCTTGTGTACAAAAGCACAAGATCCTTGACTAAAGCACAGCGTACTTAACAGCTCAAAAGCAATTGTTGTAAAACTTGATGGAATTGTGCCTGGCAATCTTATTTTATTGTCGTTTGTGCAGGCAAGCTTCAGCATTTTCTGGGTTTCTCCGCCCCCCTCCCCCTTTATTTTTTTCCTTTCTACCTTGGGGAAAGTGGTGGATACTCAATGCAGAAACTCGAGCTCAGGAGTTCATGGCCATATTTACTGTTTTCCCCAGAATGTACATATTTTATACAAAATACAACCCAGATGTTCAGAAGATAAACACTTCCCATTTATCCAGGTAAGAATATAACCCAAGGTCACAGAAAAGCTCATCACTGAAGTTTACACTGACAGATGCAATAAATAAAGGTCCAGTCTGACATGGCATCAGATGGTTTTGTGTTCTGACAGGCTGAACCCAAAATCTTTACAAGAGAAAAGGCTAGAGGGGAAAAAAATTACACAGAGGCATCCCCAAGGCCACAATTCCCCCAGGACACAAAAAACCCAGAATCTGTTTCTTCCACAGAAAAGATTTGAATTTTTGGTCCTTATCAACAAAGGAAAGGTCCCTAACTGCCTCACTGCCCCACACACTGTCTCTCCAATGCAGATACAAAGATTTTTTTTTTGCCACTTGGGTGGATTATACACTTATTTTCACTTTTTTACAAGGGTCCTATGGATAGAAATGTACAAGGAAGGGGAAAGACAAAAAAAAACCCCACAAATATTAAAACTGTTTGTGTAACAGCTCTAGGAGAAGGACTGACTCCCTCCGGTCAGCGATTTGGGGAAGGAAGGAACAACAGAACCTCACTCTCTGCTGCTCCCTTTCTCCATCACCAGCACACACTGAGCCCAGACATGAGGGGCAGAGCAGCAGGTTTCACTGCTGTAATAAGCCTGGTTCTTACCAGGGGATGCCCTTCAGCCCTTCTCCAGGACAACCACCAGCTAAGGAGATGTGCTCAACACATCGATATGAGCACAGCTTTCACAGCACAGTCTTGCCCATGAGGTATAGAGGGAGGTCAGTGCCCAACTTGGTACAACACACAGCAGTGCCTACTCAGGTAAGGTGCTCCTGCAGCAGCAAAAGCCAGCAATAAAACACCTCAGCAGTCTAGGAGACACATATTGCCCTGCCTGAGCCATAAACAAGGGCTTGGGGGCAGGTGGTTGGAGCTTTGCAGGCCAGTGGGAACAGGAGTCCCGGGAAAGCAGAGTTTTGCTTTACAGATCACATGAAGTGCCTCTGGGGACCAGAAAGCAAACCAGAGCCTGGGCTGCAGCAAGAGAAGTGTGGGCAGTAAGGTGAGGGAAGTGATCCTCCCCCCTCTACTCTGCACTGCTGAGACACTACCTGGAGTACTGCATCCAGTTCTGGAGTCCCTAGTACAAGAGGGATATAGATGTGCTGGAAGGTGTTCAGAGAAGGGCCACCAGGATGATCAGAAGGCTGGCACACTTCTTCTATGAGGAGAGACTGAGGGAGTGGAGGCTGATCATCCTGGAGAGGAGAAGGCTCTGAGGTGACCTTCTTGTGGCCTTTCAGTATCTGAAGGGGGTCTACAAGAAAGCTGGGGATGGACTTTTTAGGCTCTCAGGTAGTGCTAGGACTAGGGGGAATGGAACAAAGCAAAAATGGCTAGATTCAGCCTGAATGTCAGGACGAAATTGTTCAGCATGAGGGTGGTGAGAGCCTGGAAGGGGTTTCTCAGGGAGGTGGTGGAAGCCCCATCCCTGGAGGTGTTTAAGGCCAGGCTGGAGGAGGCTCTAGACAGCCTGATCTAGTGTGAGTTGTCCTTGCCCATGGCAGAGTGGTTGGAACCAGATGATCCTTGTGTTCCCTTCCAACCCTGACTGATTCTGTGATAATATTTTTTCCCTGCAAGTTAGAGTTCTATGGATATGGCATGCTGGAAAGCATCTTGTTGCCTGTGCTGAATATGCTGGGATGCACACGACATGTTCCCAAGCAGCAGTTTTGAATAATTGGAGGGCAGGGGAGGGAGTTATGCTGAGATGCTTATCTGGACACCAGCTATTCCTGCACATAGAATGGTTTAGGTTGGAAGGGACCTCAAAGATCATCTAGTTCCAACATGAGGGTTTTAAACAGCATCTCTGGCACTGAAACCAACAATGCAGTAGGTGTTTCTTTGCCTTAAGGAGGAACAACCTATACCTCCAGGTGATCAGCAGAAAGAACAAGCCACAGTGTTTAGGGCGATCAGGAAGCATTTCTACCTGCCAAACAACAACTGCAAGCTGGGACTGCAACATCTCTGGGTCGTCCTTCATACACTCATTTTACCTCCCTAGCAGTGATTAACGTGGAGCAACATTAGAAGTTTCAGAACATCCCTCAGCCCGGGGAGATCAGTGAAATTATTTCCTCTCCAACATACATGCATTAATCAGTGTGATCTATGTGCGTATGTTCTGGGCACCATAAATCCAGCATAGCCAATAACCTGTCAGACATATTATACATATGGGTATTTCCATACAGGGGTTTCTGCATGGAGTGAAACCCCAGGAATTGCTAAAGTCACAGCCAGACAGCTGCGAGGGATCTCAAGATATCAAATCCTCTCTACAGCAGCGCTCCCTGTCTTCTCCTCTTCTTCACCACCAAGCTCTCGCACAGTCAGACTGAAAACAAAACACACCCTGCCAAAGTTTCTTTTAGCTTTTACAATGATGAGATAAAATGGAGTACTGTGTGCAGTTCTGGAGCCCTCAACACAAGAAGGATGTGGAACTGTTGCAGCAAGTCCAGAGGAGGGCCACAAAGATGCTCAGAGGGCTGCAGCAGCTCTGCTCTGAGGACAGGCTGAGGCAGTTGGGGCTTTTCAGCCTGAAGAAGAGAAGGCTTCCAGGAGACCTTATAGCAACCTTCCAGTATCTCAAGGGGGCCTACAGGAGGGCTGGGGAGGGACTATTCACAAGGTCTTGTAATGACCGGATGAGGGGGGGATGGGTTCAAGCTGGCAGAGGGGAGATTTAAATGGGATGTTAGGAGGAAGTTCTTCGCAGTGACGTTGGTGAGACACAAAGGATTGCCCAGAGAGGTTGTGGCTGCTCCTTCCCTGGAGGTGTTCAGGGCCAGGTTGGATGAGGCCTTGAGTGACCTGTTCTAGTGGGAGGTGTCCCTGCCTATGGCACAGGGGGGTTGGAACTGGATGATCTTTAAGGTCTCTTCCAGCCTAAACCATTCACTGATTAAAATGGTGGGAGACTCATCCTAAATTTCGGGGGGGCCTCCATGTAGACAGTGGTTCCGATTGACTAGTACTATGCTCAGGTCACTCTCATCCACAAAAAATGACTATGGAAGTTGAACATCTTCCTTATGAGAAGATCCTGAGATTTGTAGCTTGGAGAGGAGGAGACTAAAGGGTGACCTCATCAATGAGAATAAGAAGAACCAAAATACAAAGGACACAAATATAATGTAGAAGAGGCCGTAATGGACACCCAATAGTGGCTAATTGGAGGATTTTAATGAGAAATTAGATTATAGGCTGAGAAAGGAAAGCATTTGTGATGTTTTCCTTTTGAACTACCACACTCAGGCAGTGCTGACTCCCAGGCACTAATTTGTTAAAATCTCTTAATCAGGTGGCAGAGCTGACCTCAGCTGGTCCCACTGTACCCACTGCCCATCACCAGTTGGCTTTCTCCACTCAGTCATGACTTCAGAGAGACACTGTTGACTCTCTTCTAGCTGGGTGTTTGCAAAGGACAAAGCATTGTACAGAATAAAAGGTAGCTATAGTATAAAATTGACAACACTGTGACTGCCAGTGAACAACTCTCAGCATCCAGACAAAGTTGATGTACTTAACTCCAGGCTACTGGAGGGACTGACAAGTCCTCAAGGAAATGGCCTTTGAGTAAAATTTCATCTAATACTTTGTTTGAACCACAGCAGAAAACTCATTCATGTTTATAAATATGTAAGGGGTGAGTGCCAGGAAGATGGAGCCAGCCTCTGCTCTGTGATGCTCAGTGACAGGACAAGGGGCAATGGGTGGAAGCTGAGGCACAGAAGGTTCCGTGTGAACCTGAGGGAAATTTTTTCCCCTGTGAGTGTGACAGAGTACTGGAACAGGCTGCCAAGGGAGGTTGTGGAGTTTCCCTCTCTGGAGATATTCAAGAACCATCTGGATGCGTTTCAGTTTGATCTGCTCTAGGTGATCCTACTCTGGCAGGGGGGCTGGACCAGATGATCTTTGGAGGTCCCTTCCAGCCTGTGACATTCTATGATCTACTTGTACCCCCAAATAAGCTGCCAGCCTGGGAGGACCCCAGCAGCAATACACTAAGCGAGCTTTCATGCGGCCGCACATATTCACACATTTTTATACGTACGTAGGGGCACACATACATATATTAAAAAAAAAAAATAAAATCCCCCAAGCCTTGAAGGAGAAAGAGGAAGGGGGAAATCCCTCCTTTCATCTGGGCCTAAATGGGAAGACCTGGTTTGCACTGGAAGTGAGAGTTAAGAAAGGCGAGGAATGAATGGCCTGCTTTGTCTCCGCAGCTTTGATACATCAGTTCCTTCGGTGACAGACTTGTTAATCTTTCCAATGTTGCTCTTTCAAAAAAGACAAACACAGTGGATAAATGTGAAGGGCCAACCACATTCCCTCCCATAGGAAGTCTCGCCACATGGGCAATTCTTCCAAGTAAAGAAAACAGCCCACTTTATTTACAGGGTAAATCATTTTGACTTATCTTGCAGGGGTTCGCTCATAGCAAACTGACAGTTTCCCCCTGTTGCACAGTAAATGGCTGACGGGGAAAATGTTTTCCTTCCCACCATGTAGAAACCACCAGCCAGAAGGGAGGAGGGGTCAGGGACTTCATTTTTCTAATACTCCATTAATGTTCTCCTAGCTGACAATCACTGCAAAGGCCTGAACTCACCACTCCAGGCAGCTCGAGTAAGAAACCCGAATCTCTGCAGGGATTTTTTTTTTTTTTAGTTAAGTACATCAACTCGAGTTAGAACTTTTGGTCTTAAAGGGTAAGGTAACCATTAAAATCATTTCCAAGAGCCATTACTCAAAAAAAAAAAAAAAAACCAAACAAAAAAAAAAAACCCCAAAACAACCCAACTAAACTAAAAAATCCTCCTTTTTTTTTTTTGGTCCTTCTGTTTAAATCCTCGCACTCAAAATTACTACATCATCGTCACCTAAAATGACAGGACAGCAGGGGTAAGACCTTTCTAAAGGTGCAAATTCCCAAACAGATTGGTTAATTTCTTTTTTTCTGTGGTGGTTCAGCAGTTCCCACCCTCCCACACACACTTTGAAGTAACTTAGGCTGGACTCAGAAAGGCTGGAAGGTAAGAAATGAAGCTTTATATTTACAGCTTTGCCCAATATACAAGCAAATACTTGCAATATATCATAGATAGTTCAGCTATATACAGTGAAAAAGGTAATACAGAAACACTACAGCCCTGCCAGAGATCAGAGTCCCCAAGAGGGGGGGTTTACAACCCCCCTTCCACCTTCCCCCCACTTCTCAATCTTATCCCACTATCTGTCTTAAGGGACAGGAAAGCAAGAGCAGATCAGCCAGGAGGATTAGCAGCAGGAAAGTAGGTAGAAGTTATTCAGATCCAGAGATGCAGCAGCCAGAGTGCCTCAAGCAAAGCAGCTCTGTGTTGTCTGTGTTTGGGTTACAGCTCCTAAACATTTTTTGTTTCCTTTTTTATTACTAAAGCTATGAGTGAAGTAGCATCATCAGTGTTTTCCTTTCCCAGCCTATAGTCTAATTTCTTATTGAAATCCTCCAATTAGTTCAAGCCAGCACATTTTCATATATACTTTTTTTTTTCTCCCCATAGTGAAACACCACAGCTGTCCCAGAGATCAGAGTCCCCAAGAGGGGTTTCCAACCCCCCTGGCACCTTCACCCAAGAACGGGTTCCAACCCCCTACCACCTTCCCCCCACTTCCCAGTCTTATCCCACTATCTGTTTTATGGAACAGGAAAGCAAGAGTAGATCAGCCAGGGGGATTAGCAGCAGGAAAGTAGTTAGAAGTTATTCAGATGAGAGATGCAGCACTCAGAGTGGCTCAAGCAAATCAGCTCTCTGTCATCTATGTTTGGGTTACAGCTCCTAAACATTTTTTGTTTCCTTTTTTTTTGGTAAAGTTATGGGTGAAGTAGCACCATCAGTGTTTTCCTTTCTCAGCCTATAGTCTAATTTCTTATTGAAATCCTCCAATTAGTTCAAACCAGCACATTTTCATACATACTGTTTTGGTTTTTGTTCCCATGGTGAAACACCACAACCTTGCCAGAGATCAGAGTCCTCAAGAGGGGTTTACAACCCCCCCCTACGACCTTAACCCCAATTCTCAATCTTATCCCACTATCTGTCTTACGGGACAGGAAAGCAAGAGCAGATCAGCCAGGGGGAGTAGCAGCAGGAAAGTAGTTAGAAGTTATTCAGATCTGGCTAAGAAGACAGAGAGATGCAACAGCCAGAGTAGCTCAAGCAGCTCTGTCTTATTCATATCTTAAACATTTTTTTTCCTTTTTTTTTTCAGTAAAACCTAGAAGTGAAGTAGCTCAAGCAACTCTGTCTTATCTATATTCAGGCTACAACTCAAACATTTTTTTTTTTTTTTCAATAAAGCTATGAGTGAAGTACCACCATCAGTGTTTCCCTTTCTCAGCCTATAGTCTAATTTCTTATTGAAATCCTCCAATCAGTTCAAACCAGCACATTTTCATATATACTTCCCCCCCTCCAAGGTGATCCACTGATGTATCTGTTGGATTTGGGGCTTTTTTTCTTCTTTTTTTTTTTTGTTGAGTACAGCCTAAATGCAACCCCAAATATATAGAATATGTAGATATAATGTGAACTGCTATTTCCTTGCAGATAAAGAGTTTGCAGCTCAGACACATAATTAGGCCCATTCTTTCTTCTGTGGAAGTCAGTGGAAACTCAAGGAATCACCTTCCAAAAGTCAGCTTGCTTCATCTGCTCTGATACATGTTGCAGTTGCAGCCATTTTGGCTTTTTTACAGCCTGACAACTTTCCCAGGACATCCACAAAGATGATCAGAGGGCTGCAGCACTTCTGCCATGAGGACAGGCTGAGAAAGTTGGGGCTCTGCAGCCTGGAGAAGAGAAGGCTTCAAGGAGACCTTATAGCAACCTTCCAGTATCTGAAGGCAACCTACAGGAGGGCTGGGGAGGGACCATTCACAAGGTCTTGTAATGACAGGATGAGGAGGAATGGGTTTAAACTGGCAAAGGGGAGATTTAAAGGGGTATTAGGAGGAAGTTCTTCACAGTGAGGGTGGTGAGAAATTGGCAGAGGTTGCCCAGAGAGGTTGTGGCTGCTCCCTGCCTGGAGGTGTTCAAGGCCAGGCTGGATGAGGTTTTGAATGACCTGTTCTAGTGGGAGGTGTCCCTGCCTATGGTGGGGGGTTGGAACTGGATGATCTTTGAGGTCTCTTCCAACCTAAACCATCCTATGATTCTATGATCTTTGTGCCACCTTGTGAAGAATATCACAGATATTTACAAGATCAAAGATCTCCAAGAGAGGTTTGGATGCCTTACCACATCAGGAGAGCAACAGGAGCAATGCCAAGGAAGCACAAAAGTGGTGCAAATAATGCATTTCTGGAACATGTGTTCATCAAAAGCAAGAAAAACAGAAGGAGGCACTGGAATGAGCTGCCCAGAGAGGTGGCAGTTACCAATCCTGGATAGGTTTAAGGGTCATTTGGATGTGGTGATTAGGGATATGGTTTCAGATGAATCTTGTTGAGTAGGGTTTTAGGTTGGACTTGGTGATTCTGAGGGTCTTTTCTAGACTGGACATTTCTGTGATTCTGTGAGTTAACTCGGATCTTTAGAGAGGTCTACTTTGAAACTGAAAAAGGAGAGCATTTCTTCCAATATACTTGCACCAACCATTTCATTGGTACAAGCTGATCCACACAGACTTTGCTAATCATGGAATCAGTCAGGGTTGGAAGGGACCACAAGGATCATCTAGTTCCAACGCCCCTGCCATGCCCAGGGACACCCTACCCTAGAGCAGGCTGCCCACAGCCTCATCCAGCCTGGCCTTAAAAAACCTCCAGGGATGTGGCCACAACCACCCCTCTGGGCAACCCATTCCAGAGCCTCACAACTCTCATGCTGAACAACTTCCTCTTCACATCCAATCTGAATCTCTCCAGCTTTACTCCCTTCCCCTAGTCCTGTCACTACCTGAGGGCCTAAAAAGTCCCTCCCCAGCTTTTCTATAGGCCCCCTTCAGATACTGGAAGGCCACAAAAAGGTCACCTGGGAGCCTCCTCTTCTCCAAACTGAACAGCCCCAACTCTTTCAGTCTGTCCTGATAGCAGAGGTGCTGCAGCCCTCTGAGCATCCTTGTGGCCCTTCTCTGGACACACTCCAGCATGTCCACATCCCTCTTGTCCTAGGGGCTCCAGAACTGTATGCAGTACTCCAGGTGGGGTCTCACCAGAGAGGAGTAGAGGGGGAGAATCACCTCCCTCGACCTGCTGGCCACAATTTTCCTGATTCAACCCAGGCTCTGGTTGGCTTTCTGGGCTGCAAGTGCACAGTGACAGCTCATGCTGAGCTTCTCATCCACCAGCACCCTCAAGTCCCTTTCCTCAGAGTTGCTCTCCAGCCACTCACTGCCTAACCTGTATTTGTGCTTGGGATTGCCTCAACCCAGATAAAGGATCTTGCACTTTGTCTTTTTGAACCTCATAAGGTTGGCTTGTCCCCACATCTCCAGAACTGCAACAGTCAGGCTTGCTGACTGCAATAGAATTCAAGTATGGGTTTAAATGTTTTCCACGACAGCAAACTAAATGATTCTATGATTGTAAATAAGTCATCTGTTAGTTGTCACACAAATAACACGAAGAAATCCACCAAGACTTTTAGATGCCCTACACAAAGAGAGAGAGAGCAAGAACAGCACTGTGCTATTTTAATACAGCAGGTTAAGAAGCATGCATGTTCCACATCCCCAGTAATGTCTTATTTAGGAGTGACATCAATCAAGGCTAGACCCCAGGCAAAAATCTATGTAATTGCAATGATTTATACCTTTTGACACTCTGGCCTGCTGACACTGGAAAGACAATGTGCATTGGAGCTGGCTGCAAACATCCCCTGACACGTTTTTTTTTCTGGTTTTTGAGGGTTAGAAATATGAAAACACATGTTCAGATTTACAAATTGCAGGTCAAACATGCAGGTGTTAATGGCTTTTTCCCTGAGATTTTTTTTTTTTTTCAACTCCAGGCAGACCTGTGTATGAACAACCAATTAAAAAAACAAAAAATAGCATAATGGTGTTCCCATCATTTCAGAGTCACAAAATAGCACAGCAAAATTAGAAACACAGACCTTTCCACCAGGACTCAACCTCCAGGTAAAAAAAACAACCTGCTCCAATCCAACAAATGCTTCTGCTTTGACCTTAAATGGTGTGATTTATAGGAATAATAAATATTTTCAAGGAGTTTTCCAATTTAAATGGCTGCAAGTCGAAAGTTTTCACTAGCACAGTTAGCCCAATGATTAAAAGTAACTATAACTCTGCTGGTACTAATGAAGGCTGCACAAAGGTTCAGATTGCCTCATAGGTACATTTTTCCTCCTTCCCTTTTTTTTTTTTTTTCCCCCCCAATTCATTGGTCTAATATTCCCTTTGGGTCCCATCTGCACAGGTAAATTTATGATGTTGAGGATTATCCTGAAATATGGGCTAAAAAGACTAGACTAAAAGCCCAGGCAGGCAAATACAAGTGTGTAGGATCTGGTGCAGTTCAGCTGCTCCAAAGCCTGGCCATGAGCCTTGTGCTGCCCATTTAGAGTCTAGGGAAGGACTTTACTGCTTATTCTGGGGCACAGCTTGACAAGATCAATCCAGATCCAGAACTAATCCTCCAATTTTCATCCGTGGGTCCTGTGAAAAAGCAACAACCACTGTAAGAGCTTTCTAAGCCGTGGTCAGAGAGATACTGTGACCAAGGACAGGTCAAGCTCCCTCTTCTTCAGTGAAGAATTTGCAAACCACAGGAAGATGGTTGGGGCCACATCCCTGAATGTGTTTAAGGCCAGGCTGGATGAAGCTCTGGCCAGCCTGATCAAGGGCAGGATTCCCTGGGGATTGGAACTAGATGACCCTTCCAACCCTGACTGTTTCTATGATTCCATGAAGCTAGTTTTGGAGGACTGGGCTCTTTCCTGGAGGGGTTTTTTTTTCCTATCTGGAGGAAAAATACAAACTATTCCAACCCCTATGCCATAGCAAAATGCTTACACTGAGAAAATTCAGGCATTTGGGCTTGAGTCATAGAGTGTGACACAAGATTACCTTTGCCTGCAAGTTGAGGACTTACAGTCTTCTGCACATAACACAGTCACATTCTGCACATGTCCATGAGATTGCATGCCACTTGGAAGCTGCTTCAGATCAACGCTTCCTATGTGTGACCTACAGTGCACCAGAAGATGCAACACTTGGGAATATGGTTAAGAACCATGGAAATATGTATGAGCTTGCTGGAATGAGCATCCACAGGGTGCCCAGCCCAACCTCCCCCTTGCTGCAGGATTACTGCCAACCCCAGAACAGGTCAGCCACTAGGTGAGTCTTGAAAACCAACAGGGGTGGTGATTCTACAACCTCCCTTGGTAGATGCTCCAGCATGCCTCACCATCCCCTGAGCAGAGAAGCAAAGACTTTGAGGAGACCTTGTAGTAGCCTTCAAGTATCTGAAGGGTGCTTACAGGAGGGCTGGGGAGGGACTATTTACAAGGTCTTGTAATGACAGGATGAAGAGTAATGGGTTTAAACTGACAGGGGAGATTTAAACTAGATGTTAGGAAGAATGCATCCAGAGAATGGCACCAAGGCTGCTGAGGGGCCTGGAGCACAGTCCTATGAGCAGAAGCTGAGGGAGCTGGGGTTATTTAGGCTGGAGAAAAGGAGGCTCAGGGGAGACCTTGTTGCTCTCTACAGCTACCTGAAAGGAGGTTGTAGCCAGGTAGGGGTTGGCCTCCTCTGCCAGGCATCCTGTGACAGAACAAGAGGACACAGCCTTAAACTGCACCAGGGCAGGTTTAGTCTGGATGTTAGGAAGAAGTTATACGTGGAAATAGTGATTGGCACTAGAATGGACTGCCTAGGGAGGTGGAGTCCCCACCCCTGGAATCATTTAAGAGGATGCTGGAGGAAGGACTTAGTGTCATGGTTTAGTTAATTAGAAGGGTTAGGTGATAGGTTGGACTCGATGATTCTAGACATCTTTTCCAAACTGATTAATTCTGTGATTCCAAAGTTCTTTACAGTGAAGGTGGTGAAACACGGGAAGATGTTGCTGAGGGATGTTGTGGATGCTCCCTCCCTGGAGGTGTTCAAGGCCAGGTTGCATGAGTCCTTGAGTGACCTGTTCTAGTGGGAGGTGTCCCTGCCTGTGGCGGGAGGTTGGAACTGGATGATCTTTGAGGTCCCTTCCCACCTAAACCATTCCATCACTGATTCTATGATTCTTAACCTGCAAGACTGGTAAGGAAAAACCAATGCGTCCAAGCATACAACATAGGAGTAGGCATTTATAGATCAATCTCATTTTTCACTGTAACAGGTGGCTCACATCACGCAAACACACACAACTCTTTGATACTTCTTGGTGTTGTGGTTTGTTTTGGTTTTTTAAGGCTGGTTAGTCCTTTGGTTTACACAGGCTGAGAAACCCTGCCTAGAACTGCCTGAAAAAATAATTCCCTACACCATTTCTTCCTGGTTGAGAGAGTATTTTCCCATCAGGTAACATAACTTATAATTAAGCCAAAGATTTGTGAAGGCAGCGGGTTAATATTGCCTCGAGACCACAGAATTGTTGAAAGTTATTGTTTTAGTGGGGATTCGAAGTGGTTTTGCATCATTATATCAATATATAAATCAGCTACACATTGGTTAAAAGAAAAAAAAAAGGAAATAAAAGAACTGGCCACACAATTCCCTGAAATTCTAGCTTCTAGCAAGTGTCACAAAGGAAACGCCATCACTTTCAACCCCAGCAAAAACATGGTATATGTGGTAGAAACTGCAACCAAAGAAAGCTAGAGAACATCCTTTTAAAACATTCCAAACATCTTTCTTTTTTTGAGGGATGATTTTTTTTTCCCACCCCCCCTATTTCTCGAGAGTCGCTCTGCTATTTTGCTTACAATTCCTCAGGGACTGGTGACCTCATGAAGAAAAACAACCAGGACAGAATTAGCCTTTCTTTATATATTAATAGTTTTACCTCCAGCAGATGTAATTTTGAGTTAAAAAAAATAAATAAATAAAAAACTTAACAAAAAAACAACCCAAAATTCATAACTTGTGACTGTTCACAGTGCTCCCTCAAAGTTGTGGCATCAGGAATCGCTGGGGAAGGCTGAATTGTGGTTACTGATCGCTGCATTGGATCCAAAAGTTAAACAGGTGCTCCACGTGCA
Organism: Psilopogon haemacephalus; assembly: GCA_013396835.1. Lineage (NCBI taxonomy): Eukaryota > Metazoa > Chordata > Aves > Piciformes > Megalaimidae > Psilopogon > Psilopogon haemacephalus. Next base: position 42,583 of record VWZI01021444.1, on the reverse strand, counting down.
AAGAAAGCCAGGAAGATCCTTTTCATTCTCTGGATTTTATACCTAACCTTAAACATAGAGTCACAGCACAGTGGGGGTCACGGATGAGGAATGCAAGACCACAAACCTCTTCCAGTGTAAGGTCTAATGAGATGGCGCTGGAGGCTTTAAGGAAAGCTACGTGGCCAAAAGCCCACTTCACCACAGCCATCCCCCATCCAGGGTCAGCTTAACAGGTGACTGATACTTGTCCTCACCCTGCCCAATCAGAGATCTTGTCCCTCTGCCTGCCTGCCTCCCTCCCTCCCCTAAGCATCCCTCCCGGGGCTGTGAGAGGGACCCTGCAGCCCGAGGGCCAGCGAGGCAGTGAAAAATGATATGAAGCGAACAGCAAAATCAATATTTAGTCAGACCAAGGGGGGACTATCAATTCTTTTCTCATGATATCCATGTCTCCTGCACTTCCTGCTTCTCTGGGGCACTGGAAACCCAAGTCTCCCCCAGACCAAGGGTGGCCAGGATTTAACTCTGCAACATCTGTACCTCACAAGAAGTTCACGTGTGGTCTCCCGAGCCGATGCTCGTCCACTTGAGTGGCAGCAGGGATGTGCTGGCACAAGGGCTACCGGGTAAAAGCTGGGAGGAAGCAGAACAGCAAGAGATGCTGAGGGCAATCAGTGATGCTGTATCAGCACGGGAGCACCAGATGGAGATTTTGCCAACTCTAGCTTCTGGCATCTTCCTCTCTGCTGTGTGACTACACCAAGGTTTCAGCCTCTGACTTTTCATTTGATCTCCCACATAGTCCATTGCTGCCCATGTCTGCCCTAGAAGTCTTATTTATGGGCAGATACAGGCACAAAGCCCACACAACTAGGGTGTCCAGGAATGGTTCACGGTCCTCACGCATCCAGGAACAGTGTCTGAGGACTTTCATTCTAGCTCCAGATTTGCACATGTTACGAGAACCAAGAGATGAACAGCAGCATTCACGTTCTCCTTGAAACCTGATCATCACTGTCTCCCCATTTCTCCCATCATGGAGTGCCTTACCACAGGTAGGCAGTGACAGTACATCATGATAGCAAACAATAGAGATAGCAAACCATGAGTTAAAAAACAAACAAGCCACACTTGGAGAAAGCTTGAGTCTCCCTAAAAACTGCCCTGAAGAGGAGTTTGCCAAACCCCACACTGTGTTACTCAGAGCCTTCACTTGTCTGGAGTTCTGAAATAGTCTGGAAAGTACCCAGGGATACAAGAAGGAGAAGAGCATGGGAAAGGTTTCCTCTTCTTTCATCAAAACATTTTGCTCCCAGGTTTAAAAGCAATGCTGCTCACAGCTGAAATGCTGCCTTTAGCCAAAGCTTACAGAAACCTGCCAGATGCCTTGAACTCCAGGATGGGGTGTCCAATGAAGCTTTCAACTTCTTGCCTGGGCAAGAGGCCACTTTCTCTGGAGCAAGAATGAGGCAGTGGAACAGGTCTCTCCGCACATGTACCTGTCTGACACCTGCAAACCTGACTCACACTGCCTATACACATTGCAGCAACCGCAGCAACCACTGCAGTGCACGATTTGTCCTCTCCAGGGAGCGCACCTGAAGAACTCCCTCATTGCCAAATTCACTCAAGAGTTTGAGCCCAAAAGATAACCAAGCCTCCTCAGCCATCCACACATCACGTGTGCTGTTGGCCCAGCTCAAACTGGGAATATCAAAAGCCCTCAAATCCAGCTCATCCACAGTCAAAAAACAAACCAACTGGAGTTGGCTTTTGCCTCACAAGGTCTCAGAAGGCATCTTGAGGCTTTGCAGGATTTTGGCCTCCCTCACTGCTCTGCCTTCAGCAGATAGAGGTGGAAGAAAGACTGAACTCAGCCCTATTGATACAAAGGAGAAAGGCACAGGAAAGCAAAGGATATTGCATCAAGCAGCATCATGCATTCGGCAAAGAAGAGCACAGCAGCAAGAGGCTGGGCTAGGAAAAGCACAGCCATGATGCAAACAGGATTAGGCATGCACCAGGTGGCACTCAGATGCTATGGTGCCAGGGACAACAGAGGGATGCAGTGCACAGGTCTACCTTCAAAAACCTGCCAACAACTGAAATCAAATCCGCAGGCACCTCAACACCAGCGGCTCCCAGTACTGCTCATGGGAACATGAACAAACCATGGCTGCAAGTGTCCTTTACAGGTTGCGTCTGGCAGGAACTGCCTAGCAAGGGTTTGGGAGAGTCTATAGAGAAAGCTCTCAGCCCTCAAAAAGACAAATATACAACAGAGCTGGCTAGGTGGTGGCTGCTCTTGTTAAACTTCGTGGAAAAACACAACTTGTGCAAACCAAATTCCCTCGCTAACCTCTTCCCCTTGTTGAAATATTAAACAAAAATAACTTCTCTTTTAATCTTTGAGCCAGCGGGACAAATTCATCATTAAAGGAACTTCACTGAAGTCAACAGGGATATGTCTGAGATGAGGAAATTAATTTGACCTATTGTGTTTTGTGTCCTTATGTTCTAATAACTGAACTGCACAAACTTTTAACCAACACAGTCTGAAAAACTTGGCCAAAGGGTTTGCTTTCTTCCCCCCTCCCCCCAGCACTGCTATCTGTACTTCCATATTGCTTTCTCTTTAAGTAACTTTGGGAAGCAGGTATCTTCAGCTAATTAAAGTTTTTTGTTTGCTTTTTGTGGCTTTTGGGTTTTTTTTTCATAACTATATTGTCACAAAATTTAACATGGAATATTTGCTCTTGAAGCAGAAATTAAGAAATAAACCAGAAATTTCCAACTACTATGTACAGTTCTGGAGCCCCCAACACAAGAAGGATATGGACCTGTTGGAGCCAGTCCAGAGGGGGGCCACAAAGATGCTCAGAGGGCTGGAGCAGCTCTGCTATGAGAACAGACAGAGTTGGGGATCTTCAGCCTGGAGAAGAGAAGGCTTTGAGGAGACGTTGTAGTGGCCTTCCAGTATATGAAGGGAGCTTACAGGAAAGCTATGGAGGGACACTTTACAAGGTATTGTAATGACAGGATGAGGGGGGATGGGTTTAAACTGGCAGAGGGGAGATTTAAACTGGATGTTAGGAGGAAGTTCTTTGCAGTGAGGGTGGTGAGACACTTGCACAGGTTGCCCAGGGAGGTTGTGGTTCCTCCCTGCCTGGAGGTGTTCAAGGCCACGTTGGATGAGACCTTGAGTGCCCTGTTCTAGTGGGAGGTGTCGCTGCCTATGGCAGGGGGTTGGAACTGGATGATCTTTGAGGTCACTTCCACTGTAAAAAATTCTATGATTCAAAATTTTACTAATTCCCACTCAAAAAAAAAAAAAAATTATGGGTGTTCTAGACTCCAACACTTGCTAGAATGACTCCAGCCAAAGGACCCCCAGTTTGATCTCCCTGGAAGATGCACAGAATGAACAAAGCCAAAATACTGTCTCTCGACACTCTGACCACCCTTTCTGCAGAGCCAGGGCGTGCTCTTCTCACCAGGCAGAACATCAGGGATTCAGGAAGAGGAAGAGCTGCTGGCAGAGGAATGAGAAGATGATGAAATATGTAAGCTACCGAAGCTGGTGTTAGGTGGAAGATGCATTTTGTGTCTCGTGTTATATTGCCTGCCAGTCGATTACAGTGCAGCCTGTATAAACACATCATGTGTGCTCTGACAGGGAGTCAGGGTGAAGCAGGGTGTCAGGGTAAAACAGAGGATAATAAAATCACTTTAGATTTATTTCTCTAAATTGGAAACTTCATGCTTACACCTGACTAAATCATCAGCCTGAAACTTTAGCTCAACTCCCACAGAAAACGTATGAAACCTTATCCCATCTTTGTTTAACAAAGGCCAATCAAGCTCGCCTAATGAATTCTGCAGATGTAAGCGAGGGGACGCCTTTGGTCACTTGAGTTCTGAGAGGCTTCATCAGCCCCTGTTGCCAACCAACCCATCTTATTCTTTGAGTGACCAGAGAGGTCGTGGTGCTCTAGAAGCAGCATTTTGTCATTTTCATTCTAAGAGGCTTCATCAGCCCCTGTTGCCAACCAACCCATCTTATTCTGTGGGTGACCAGAGAGGTTGCAGTGCTTGGTCATTTTAATTCTGAGAAGCTTCATCAGCCCCTATTGCCAAACAACCCATCTTACTCTTTGGGTGACCAGAGAGGTTGTGGTGCTATAGAGGCAGCACTGCTCTGCTAAGGCCAGTGGTCAGAGCAGACGTGTGAGCATGTTACCAGGCATCAGTCACAGCCTCCATAAATCCTGACAAATATTAAGGAAGGCATCACAGGTGGCTGGCAGTGGGGACTGAAAGATGGCAGCACTCACCCCTGCTTCTCCCCAGCCAGGCAGGAACGGGAGCAGGGCACCTCTACTGCTGACCCATCATCCCACCACCAGCAAGTCTCCCTGCTTCTGAAGTGCAAAAGGACTCTTACAAAAAGGAGGGGGAAAAAAAAAAAAAAAGACAACAAGACTCTAGCATAAGGAGCTGGTTAAAAAACAATAAATCAGTGGTGAAATGTGGATAACAACCTTCTCTGTAAAATCAACATGGATTGTGTTCCTGCAGAGAGCCGTCTGACAGGCTGGTTGAAGCCTGACTGCTTGCAGCCAGATTTTTTTTTTCAGCAAGCCAAAAGGAGTGTCTTGGAGCAGGGGGAGGCAAGGGAGTCTCTTCTTTTTGTACGTGGTTCTGCTGTGTTAGGAAATCAATAAGCAAGGTCCTGACCTCAGCATAACTTCAGACATCATTCACGACTCCTTTGAATTTCTTCCCCCACCAAAAAAAAACAACTACCCGGTTTTCTTTTTTAATTGTGCACGCCAGAGGGAGTGCTGGCAGGGAAGGGAGGTCTTAGCACAAGATGTGGGCAAAAGCCCTTCTCACCCATCCTTCCTGACAGGTAGAAAGCAAATTAGGAGAGGAACGCACCCAGAGAGGGCGAAGGGAGCAGGGTTAGCTGAGGTAGAGCACAGACCAGCAGGAAATGCCAAAAAAAAGAAACCATATGGAGCATGGAGGTGCTATGGATTAATACAAGAATTCCCAATATTACCTTTTTTTTTTTTTCTCCCCTCTAGAGGATAGAATCTCAAAAATAGAATACATTTTTTTTCCCCTTCCTTTTTTGACAGCTATTTTCTTTTAAATTATCTTAAAAAAAAAAAAAAAAAAGTTAAAAAAAAAGAAAACAAAAACAAAAGACAAAAAACCAACCCCCAAAACCCTCCAATGCTTCGCCACACGTTTTGCCCCCCAGCCAACTCCTCAGGCTGGCTAAATTGGGTGATTAAAATATAGGAAGGCCTCCAGATTCCCCTCAGGACTGCTTTTAATATCTGTAAAACTGCCACTTTGTCTTGCCAAGGTAAACATCATCGCATGCAGTTCAAAGGTGAGCAAGCCTAAATGTTTCCCTTCGCCTGAAAGGAATCTGCCTGGGGACCCTGAGGGCCGTGCCGGAGGGGGACGCGGCCGAGCCCGGACCGCGGCGCGGTGGCCGGAGAGGCATCTGTGTACACAACGCTAACTTCTCCCACACAAATACTAAAAATTTCTCATTAAAAATTATTGCTGTGTCAACATGTGAGGCCGCTCAGCCCCCAATCTGGAAAAGACGTTTGGGGTGGGTTTTTTTCTGGTTATTTTTTTCCCTTGCCTTTGCTGGGAAAGCGGCGGTGGTGGGGAGGGAGGAGGGGAAAGGGATGGGACGTGAGACCGGAGTCATCTGCTGCTGGCTTTGGATCTCTTCTTTCTCCCCTTGTCACTCAAGTCGAGATTTCCAACTGTTCCACTTCATCTATTTTAGTTACTTGCTACCCAGATATTTTGTTTTCCCCCCCTCTCCTCCTTTGCCCGCTATCACAGAGCTTTATATTTCCCTCACATGGCTGGCCTGGCCACGGCGCTTGGTGTTACTTTAAATGGAAATGAAATCTTAAGCCATCTCTTTTGTCGTAGCTTCTGCTGTGCTTTCAGAGCAAAAGATTCGCTGTTATCTAGACCCATCTGTGCAGATGCAACCGTAAATCGGACTAGGCTCTGCGCCTGGGTGATCTCTTCCATGGGTGGCCAGGAATTCGTAGCAAAACAGCCCAGGGACCAAATATTTCACCAAAACCAGTGAGACAAAATAGGCATCAAAGCCTCACCCATTCAGGCTCTTAATTCTGCAATGCTATGTCGGGCATGTCTCTCTAATGCACTAAAATAAAAGCAGGGGGGAAAAAAAGGTTTATGATGAGGTGAGGTGAAGGATGGGAAGTCACCCAAGGGAGTGAAAAAATGGGATGGAGAAGGGTGGAGAAAAGAGGGCAGGGAGCCAGTTGTGTACCATAAAAGCAAGCAGCTGCCCCTGCTCGAAGTGCTGGTCTGAGGAGGTGGCTGGGTGCTGGCGCTCCATGCTCCAGTGCCATGCCGTGATGCATGCAGGTCTGTGCCGAGATGACATGAAATACAGTGACGTGTAATTAACCTGATGTAATGCTATATATCAATATGCTAAAAAAAACCAACAACTGGCTTTGAGGTCAGGCACCCACACACGTAACTCAAACAGTGCAGACCTAATCCAAATTTATTGGAGTTTGTAACAGCTGGACTTATGCCTCTAATACCTTTTAAGTGCCTCTTTTAACAGTGAGCTGAGTGTGTCTTTCATTAAGGTGGAGTTGAAAGTATGTTAAGTTCATAAGCATGAAAATAGCCATTTAGTTCTCTTGGAGATTAATTCTGCCTTCAGTTTACTCTCTCCGAACTGCATTAATGTCTGGGATTTGGCCTTCGGTGTCCCATTTGCATAAGCTCTGTTTATTATAAGGCCCCCTGATAATGTGCAAGTATTAAAATATTTCTTTCCCGAAATATAAAGGCATTAATCTCGGAATCCTCCTAATGTCCTTAATTTGCCATCAAATCCCACAACAGGAACAAATGTGCTTTCTAATCAGCAATCTTTTCTCGCTTATAGGCCCTGATCCAACAAGCTTTTAAGCAAACAATTTACTTTAAAGCAAGGAGTAGTCATGCTGGAACCAATGGAACAGCTCGTGTGTTGTGATGGATTGGGGCCACAGAAAATTGCCTTGATGAAAACATCAACGCTCCCAAGAGCTGGCGAAAATATATTTTTATTATAAACACACGGAGGAACTGTTTTGATCTGAACATTATGGGGAACAAGCTTTGAACCAATGCTTTTTCACGGTCAGACCTAAACAGAAACTGAACACCACCAGGTTGGATGACAGTTTAAAAAGGCAGCCCAGAGCCAGATTGATGTTTGTGTATAATGAAATTTAGTATTGATGTGATATGGACACTGTCCAGCCCCTACAACTTGTTAGGGTGATGTGCAGAGAACGTAGAGAAGATAAAAATCAAAACAGCACAAGTGAAATAAGCCTCAACATCAAGAGGAAACATCGCTTTGAGAGACTGTCTTGCTGCTAGTGCTTTGAAAATGAGCTACAACCAGATGTAAAACACAGGAGTGGCAGTGGCCTCTGAGCACCATGCACAGGCATCTATCATGCTGGAGTTTAAGTCAGTAAATTAGAGCTGGGCCATTTACCAGATCAGTTAGCAACTGGAGATGGATTCACAAAGTCCTCAAAAAACTATCGCCTCATACCAGTTCACGACCATGGGCACCAGGCTGCATGTGGCTAGGTGGGTTTTGGGCAGCACCTTCATTTCCCCTGCCTATAGGTGATTTCAGGTAACACCACTCCGTAGCAAGGTACAAACTGTTGCAAGAACAGGCATTAAGGCAGCACATGGGACTGGCAAATAAGTGATAACACACAGCAGCTACACCCCAGAGATCAGCAGAGTTAATCCCAGATTCCTGCTGCAGCAGATAGGGAATCACCCCTGTGCTTTTATGAATATCATATGTCCATCTGTTTGCTGGATTGCCATTATGTTGCCTGCTCTATGATCACCAGGACTTACTCCCACCAGGAGCTAATTACACACAGGTCAGGGGGTTGATGACAACCCCAGATGGCCCCCTCTTCACCAATACCTAATAGACAACACAGGTGTACTTCACCCTGGAGGTTCACCTTGGCACAAGGGGGAGAGGGCCAGGAGTCAAGCTAACTGGAGGAACCTCAAGGCAAATGAAAATGCAGGTCCTAAAAGAACAAGAGAGACCAAGAAGAAAGTTTCAAGGAGGCAGTGGGAGCCTCAAGTCAAAAGACAGCAGGGATCTGCATAAGCCAGCCACAAATTGCTTAACTAGGCCTGGTCTGCCACTTTTTTGGAGCATGTCACCTACAGCCTCTGAAAGGCACCTTTCACAATGACACAGCTTCTGATGTTTTACAAAGAGAACAAATCAAATAGGAGTCCAAGTAAAAAAAAAAAAAAATACTATTCCCACACCACTGCAAAAGGGGTCACTGCTAAAGAAATCAGGCAGCAGTTTTCAAACACACATTAGCCAGTAGAAGCCTTTACCAGGATACTGGAGACCAAGAAGCCTTTCACAGCTGAGTTGCTTTAGGGCAAACTCAATGCCATACCCATTGCTGACTCAAACAGTATGCAGCCTTCACCTCAAAGCATTGGTGAGCAGGAGGATGTGTCATGGAGAAAGAATCATTCTCATCTCAATTTGCCCCAAACCAGGGCCACTCCCCTGGAGATGTTTAAGGCCAGGCTGGATGAGGCTCTGTCCAGCCTAATCTAGGGCAGGGTGTCCCTGCCCATGGCAGGGGAGTTAGAACTAGATGATCCTTGTGGTCCCTTCCAACCCTGACTGATTCTATGACTCTAATTTCCATCAAGCAAACCCAGCCACATCACTGAGACACTGCAGACTAAGCCAGCACACTGCTTTGTACACTTATACCTGGGAGGACAACAGTCCCTGGTAAGCAGTCCTCCAAGCATCCAGCCTTTGAGCAGGCCACAGTGATGGGAAGCACCAGCCAGCCCACAGCCTGGTCAACCAGAGAAGAAACAACAGCCTGGAAGTGGGAACAGGAGCGGTACCAGCACTGCAGCAGGGAAATAGAGAAGAGGAATCAAGGTGGTGAAAGAATGGGTGAAGTAGAAGAGGGAGCTCTATGCCACCGGTGCTTCCACACTGAATGTTTTTTGGAAGCGCACATTTGCTGGATGAAGGGGAACCAGGCAAAGAGCCAGAGTGGAGCAGGCTCTTCACCAACTTCATCCGCAACAAAGCCACATCCTGACTGCAAATCTTGCAAATCAATTATGCCCACAGGTTGTTGGGTTGCAAAGGGCTGGGAGGGGAGGGAGTTTGTTTGCTTTGCTTTTCTTAGCAAACCACAAGACCATTTCCTAGCACGTTATGCCTAGAATGACAGGCAGGGCCAGGGCTGCCGGGTGCCCGGGGAAGAGGCTGCCAAGTCCCAAGGATCACTTATTGCTAATTGGCTCCTCTGAAATGAGCGTGACAGAGAGCCACATTTTCTCACCCGCGGGTTTCGGGGTTATATTTAACTGGCCGAGGCAGAATTAAATGTCAGCTTGGCTGGAAATGGCGGGGGGGGGGGGAGGAACCAAAAAAACAAAACAAAAAAAACAACAAAAAACAAAGTGAGAACTTGTCATTAAGC
>VWZI01021444.1:22250-32933 GCA_013396835.1 Psilopogon haemacephalus | reverse complement strand
AAAAAAAACCTGCTTTTTTAGATTCTGGTTGTTTATTCTGATTTGTAAACAGCCCGGGACTGGGGAGAGGGGAGATGCGGTGGGGACCTTCACCCCTGCTGATTTTTCTTTTACGTATCCCCACTCCCTCAGTTTGACTGCAGTCAGAGACCTCCAGATCCAGCAAATGTAGGCAGAAATGTCCAGCTAGAAGGGAATGGGTTCATGCAAAGATAGAGGCAGAAGACTGCTGAAACACATCTGGAGCCACTGGAGAAAGTTCAGTTCAGGTGAAGCACAGGTCCCTTTGGGAAAGATGCAGGAAGGTGGAGAAGTAAGGGGAAGGAGCAACTCCTCCCAGACAGCACCATGCCAACACACAGTGTCCCTGGCAAGGGAAGGGCATTCCCAGTTCTCCGTCCTGTTGCTCCCTAAACCATGGGTTCATATTCCTGTGGAGCACTGCACTAGCCAGAACAAAAACACCATGCCATGACCATGACCTGCTGCCTGTCTTCACACACTCCACCAACCACTACTATACACCCTTTCTCCCTCCCCTTCCCCTCCTGCCCCACCTGCAGTCAGGTACGCACAGGTCGGCACTGCCCTTGCCACAACCATTAGCAGCATTAAGTCCCTTTGTTTTTGGAGGAGAGCAATTCTGACATCTAAAAGGCTTTGATGCCACTATCAGGCTGTTGGTGAACACAGTGATCCTAACCAGATACAGCAAAGGGGGTACATGCTCTTCACTAAACAGGATGACAAATGACATGTGCGAAGAGCCAAGGCACATCCAGCCTGCTTTGGTTACTCCTTATTTGCTTGATTCAGGGTTAACACCTCCCTGGAGGTGTTCAAGGCTAGGTTGGATGAGGTCTTGAGCATCCTGTTCTAGTGGGAGGTGTCCCTGCCTATGGCAGGGGGTTGGAACCCGATGATCTTGGAGGTCCCTTCCAACCTAACCCATTCTGGGATTCTAAGAGGACTATATCACTGTGGTCACTCTGTAAACCACATAATATGGACCCTTCTCAGGACAGGTTCACAAATGCAAGACCAGAATTAACAAGAGGCATATATCCCTCCAGATCATACCAGGCAACAATGGCTTGCTCCTACTCCAAGGGTTGCACAGCTGTGTGCCCTATCCAGGGTCACAGTCTGGGAAAGGAAGAGCAGGATGAAAAGGAACAGCGAGAGGAGATTTTAAACCACAGGAGATTCACATTTTTGCATGCTTCAGATAATTAGAAAATTAAACTGGGACTACAAGTGTGGTCCTAATTTTTCACTACAGGAAGTTTTCTTTTCTTTCCTCTCTGCCACCAGGAACTGTTTAATCCAAGTAGTCTCTTCCTCCTCCCATTTCTCAAGCAAGAGAACGCATCAGAGCAACTCCACAAAACCAAAGCAAGATTTCACTTTCCAGTTTGAAATGAAGTATTCCAGACTAAACCAAGTTTAAGCTTTTCAGAGTCAAAACAGACATTGCAAATAGAATAGTTATGCTTTGAGGCAGTTTAGCCTGAAGGAGAATGATAAGAGTTAAACATATTTGCACCACTGAATCAGAACTTCTTGTTTAGTGGAAACAGGTTGTTTTGACTTTTTCCTCTTAACTGGGAACTAAAATTTCAAAAGCCCAACAAAATGTTGACACATCCAAATTTCCTTCAGGTCTGTTTTCTAACCACCCTTTCTTAAAATGAAGATGGAAATACTAAGCCTCAGCTTGTATGTCTACAGGATTATTTTCTTTAGCTCCCATCTTTGAAATCTGGAGACCATAAATAGCCTGGGTTGTTTTTTTTTTTCCCCCTCTTTTCCTCCAGACTGCAACACAGCCCTTTTAAACCAAACATTTGTAATCATCACAGCTGTAATAAGTACAAGGTTTCTTCAAAGGGATTACATTGGACTGTGGTTTTCAGTACTACTTCGTTGTCTGTTGTGAAATCTCCTCGCCATAAATTAATTTGATTCCATTATCTCCCCAACACAATCTACTTTCTGACAGATCAGCTTTATCTTGGTCCATTCCTGTTTCTTATTGACAGCTCAGAGCACTGTTGAGAGATGCAAGTTATTCATGTTGACAGAGTTTGTAATGGAATATCTTTTATCCAACAACTTATCCTTTGTAATGTTTTTATTCTCCCTTCTCTGACTACTTCAAGAGGATAAACAGAAAAAAAAAAAAATCAAGCCATACAGCTTGACTTTCTTGGAACCCTTTTCAGTTCTTTCTGGAACATCTTTCTACATCCACAGAGGATGTTATGGTATAAGGTGTTATTCATATTGGACAAAACTACTAAAACAATAACAATAGGGAAGGTTAAGTACAGTGCAATCCTGTTGGAAATTCAAGCACTGGGTCAAACAACTTAAAAAGAAATCAATATTTTTGTAATATTTTGAAAGTCTGTCATGCCAACCAGCAAGAAAAAGAGGGAGAAAAATCATCATCATCAAGACAGCTTATGTACTAACCAGGGTTGAGATAACACCTCCCAAGGCACAACTAAGCAGGAGAGAGAAAAGGCAGGGGGGAAACAGGCACAAATATTCAACCTGTTAAGTCAGAACTATTTGGCTGGATGAGTGGAAATTAGGCCCCTGTCTACCTTCCTTAGGTCTGGGTCAAAGTAAGGAGCTGCACTTCTCCAATCCTCCTTTAGCTTTACCACTATACTCCAAACACTCTTCCATTCCATGCAGGATTTATTTCGCCTTCAATGTCTATTAAATATTTTTTTGAAAGCATTAAAACCATGCAAGAAACACAAGAGAAGAATTAAACTGTCACACCTCTCCCTCTGCACCTTCTCTGCTGGAGCAAATAAATTCCAGGCACCAAGGCTTCAGCAGCAGCAACTGTAGTTATACCAGGGACAGCAGATAAAACACCTCTAAATCGGTGTAATTCTCTATTCAAGTCCCCCTGCAAAAGCATTTTACAGCCATCCTGGGCTCACACTGTACAAGATACCAGGATTTATGATTGGGGTTCAAGCAAATCCATAACTCCTAACAAGTGGAAAAAGACTTTGTGTACAGGGATCACGACCCCCCAGCACCCTCCTCTCAGTTTCCTATCTATCTTTTCAAAGTGTGTCATGTTGATGCTGCCAGACACAGCAGAGGAATGAGGTGTCCAAGTCTGGCCCAAAGAGCCACAGAACAGAGTGGCAATTACTCCTGTGTCTATTAAAAAAAAGAAAGCCTTAACAGTCCCAGATCTCCACCTGAAGCCTGAGATTTTCCCACTGGTTTCTTACAAGCTGCACTATGGGGAATGCACCTTCCCCAGCAATGTGGCAAGAGAGGACCTCATCTTTTGCTTCTGTCTGACATGTCCCTACACTGGCACTTACTGACAGAGTATTTTCCCTAGATCTCTTGGTTTACTTTGACCAGCTTCCACATTCTTGTCTTACCTCTGAAGTGATCGGGCTCTATTTCTTGGTATCTTTAACAGTAAGCCCTTAAAGCTCAGCTGGCTTGCCTTCTAGTAAAGTTAATAGTACCTTGCCCCAATTATTTGGAGCCCTTGAGAGCCCCCCTGTTATTACTGGAGTGTTTTTCATTAGCTGTGCTGGTTTCAGGCTTGCAGGACGATGGATGGAGCTCAGCACAGGAGTCAGACTGTTTTGGACGGAGCGAACAAGAAACCCTGTAACACAATTAGAAGTACCCACAGGGTAACATATAACTTTACTGTCAAGCCCTGAAATAACACAGCTAGCTAATGAAATAACAAAATAAACTTTGCTTTAATTAAAATTAAGAACATTTTATCTCTCTCCTTTTAGTCTTAAAAACAGAGGCAGCTCAAAAGTCACGATGGAACAAGTGGGGAAAAAAAAAGTTTGTGGGGCAAGGGCAACATCATTAGGTCTGGGGCAACCTGCACCACAAAATCCTGGCATGATTTTTGTCTGAAAACAGCCTGCAGTGCACGTACGTGAAACAGGTTCCCAGCAAGGAGGTAAGCCTAAAGAACTCTTATGAGCCCATCCTAACTCCAAATTCAGACTGAGCAGAGGACACTCTTTCTCACCCCCTGAAGGACATGCAACTATTCAGAACTGTGAACTGTTCAGGAGCCACTCAGACCAAAGAAGTGTGACCCCCAAACTCAAGTGGTCACAGTTGCTGCCTCATAACACCCCAGTCCTTTTCACCTGGGCACAGCAGCTCTGCTCAGAGGAGTTTTGCTGCATTTTGTCTTTATCCAGCAGCTGGCAGCACTCCTCATTCCTGTGCTCCTGCTTCAAGGCCAGATTAGAGGAGGGCTTGAGTGACTTGTTCTAGTGGGAGGTGTCCTTGCCTATGGTGGGGGGTTGGAACTGGATGATCTTTGAGGTCCCTTCCAATCTAAACCATTCTATGATGTCAGCAGCCAGCAACACAAATTCAACTGCTGTCACCCCATGAACCTGCAGTGCCGGAAGCACGCCTGGCATCTTGCTGCCTTCTATCAGCTGGATTTCCCCAGTGTTCCAACTATGCCAAAAACAGCTGGCACAAACAATGCCTTGTCCTTGCAGAACACCATGGTACATACAACGCAGATGTGCATACCAAGACTAAGTACAAAGCAGGGCACCAAAACAGCCAGGTCTGACAGCACAGGTCTTGTTAGTCCAGCTGCTGTTGAAGCCAACACTGTTTCCACTACTCTCACTTCATCCATTCTCTTCCCCCCTTCAGCTAATTGTTTCTTAACTCTTTGAAACCTCTGGAGTGGCTCAGGGTTATACTGTGAAAGGGATCTCACACTTGCCATACATACATACATGTAGCTTATATATAGTTATTCAGCACAAGAATGGATGCACCTTGAAACATCCAAGCTGAACAAGGTAAGGTACAGAAGGTTATTGCACACAAATGTAAAAAGGAAGAGCAGGTAAAAATACTCAGTTTTCCTTTTATCACAAGTACTGACAAAAGATTTGGGATTAAAAAAAAATATTCCATGCTTGATCAGTTTTAATGCACAGTGGAGGTATGTGGAAAGCTAGGCTATGTGGTCAGAGTCTGATGAAAAGCAGAAGTTATGCAGTAGAATCAAATCTTAGCTGAANTTATTTTTATATATATATATATATATATATATATGTATTTATTTATTTAAGCCAGTTTGGTATCTAGTCCTGCCATAAATGAGGTTTGAGAAGGCATCTGATCATTTAATGCTACATATATGCATATAGAACCATTACATCCACTCAGATACGGGCTACGAGGATGATTAGGGGACTAGAGGGCATGGCTTATGAGGAGAGGAACAAGGACCTGGGACTTTTTAGTCTGGAAAAGAGAAGACTGAGAGGGGATTTGATAAATGTCTATAAATATCTGAGGGCTGGTCAGGAGAGGCTCTTCGCACTTGCTCCCTGGACAAGGAGCTATGGGTGTAAGTTGCAGCAAAACAGGTTCTGCCTCAACACAAGGGGGAAGTTCTTGACTGTAAGGGTCCCAGAGCACTGGAACAGGTTCCCCAGAGAGATTGGGAAGTCTCCTTCTCTGGAGACTTTCAAGGCCTGTCTGGATGTGTTCCTCTGTGATCTGTGCTAGATTGTCTGGTCCTGCCATGGCAGGGGAGGTTGGACTCGATCTCCTTGGATCCCTCCCAACCCCTAATGTCCTGTGATCCTGTGAATGCTTCCACACAGGCCAGAAGCACCAGAGAAATTCCAGAAAAAAAAAATTATTATACATAAAAACACATCTACCTCTGATTCTAAAATTCCACATAATCTCTGGACCACAATATTTTTTCATCACCTCCAGTCTTGCCTAGTCATTTCTACTTACATACAGTGAGGTGGATAAGGCAGACCAGAAGCAGACTGGAAATGCAATGGAGCAGGGCTGATCTGTTGGTTGGGCTTTCTCTACACACAGATGAGTCTCCCCAACCTGGTCTTGAGTCCAGTGAAAGCACAGGTTAGTAATGAATCATTCTACACCTGTATTCCCCTGGCTATTAAGAGCTATAGTTCCAGAGAAGGCTCTCTGTGGGGGAACATTAGATGTTCAGAAGGGAGATAGCTCCTCAGCCCATTCAGAAAATCAGGCCCCTTGAAGTCCAGCAGTAAAGACACCAAATCCCTGATTTCTCAGGCAATTTTTTTTCCTAGACCTTAAATCACCTGCCCAAGCCTAGTAGCTGGCTCACTGTGTTAAAACACATCCACAGTTTCTCAAAGGTACTGGCAGAATCTGTGCTTGCTCTGGAGATCACCAAATGCAGAGCGTGGGGGAAAAAAAAAAATTCAAACCAAAGAGGGAGAAATATTCAAAGCCAAGGAACATGAAATCAGCTGAAATATCCTCCTTTGCTTACTGTGAGAGCTCGCTTGGTCTGGAAGAGGCCCAGAAGACAGGCAGCTTTCCTCAATCTAAAGTTTAATAAAATTATTGACATCAACCATTGGATCCAAAAGCTGAGACCTTCAAGTTACAAGGGAATCTGTCAGTAACCAGGCAGGGCCATGGCGTGCAACTGTGGTGAGGTCTTCGTGCCAGACTCAGCATTGAGGATGAATTTGCTCTTTCTGCAATTTAATTTGCAATTCTGCAAATTTCTAATTTGCCAGACCTGAGCTACCACGGAAAGCACAAGGCAATGAAGGATACTTCTGAAGTGCCCAGTGTAAATTGCCACAAACCACAGCATGAGCAAAGCTCTTTAAGGCTCTTTGATGCCATGGTAACATTGCCTGCTGATTGAATACCAGCTCAAAGTTGCTTACGTGTGCAAAGTGTATGCTGCCTGTGATTAATGTTAGATGTCCATTAAAAGCAAAGACACTTCCAAAGCCAGAGCAGGAAAGATTAAGAGGGAATGTGTGAAAGCTGCAGGTGGGTAGATTCAGACTGGGTGTGAGGAGGAAGTTCTTCAGCATGAGAGTGATGAGACCCTGGAATGGGTTGCCCAAGGGGGTGGTTGGGGCCACATCCTTGGAGGTGTTTGCAGCCAGGCTGGATGAGGCTGTGGCCAGCCTCATCTAGGTTAGGGTGTCCATGTCCATAGCAGGGGTGTTGGAACTAGATGATCCTTGTAGGCCCTGCCAACCCTGGCTGATTCTATGAAAGGAAAAGAACAGAAGAATAGGAGTGAAAGTCTCAGAAGCAAACTCAGGATTGTCAAGAAATAAGAAGTGATGTAAAAACAACATAGCAGGTCAATCACCAGTGATACAGCTGACAACTTAAAACCTGCATATCTAAATGATCTAAATTTGCTCAATCCAATAAAAGCAAGAGCTCTCATTATACACTTACTACAGGGAAGTATTATTTCTGCGTTGGCTTACAAATTGTCTCCCCTCTTTCTTTCTCAAACTCATCACGATCTTAACTCATAGAAGCAAATCTCTGCACATGAAATAGGAACCGCTGGCAGCTCTAGGGCTCGCTTTTCATCTCAAGCCTAATGGGCAAAGCACTGTGATTTCATTTCACAACCTTTTCCAACTGAGCTCAGAGTCGATCATTTGCCAGAGCTTGACTCCTGCGAGCAGCCTGCCAGAGCCGCTGAACTCATGGGGTCAAATCCAGCAGTGGTGCAAACTCCGGTTAACCTGAGACACTTTGGGCCAGGGACTGGTTTGTTCCAAAGCACTGAAAACATCTCGAGGCCTGTGATCCCAGAACCTTGTCATAACCCTTAAGTTATGGCATGGCAACTGGAAGTTGTCAAAATCCATGCATTGTCCTGCCTGTGCTTCACTTGGACATGCACAAGAAGCCAAGAAGTTCATTTAGATGAAGGTGTGGTAGTTTGGCAGTTCTCCACTTCCCAACACTTTGAAATCATAGATTGGTTTAGGTTGGAAGGGACCTCAAAGATCATCCAGCTCCAACATAGGCAAAGACACCTCCCACTAGAACAGGTCACTCAAGGCCTCATCCAACATGGCCTTGAACACCTCCAGGGAGGGAGCAGCCACAACCTCCCTGGGCAACCTGTGCCAGTGTCTCACCACCCTCACTGCAAAGAGCTTCTTCATGACATCCAGTTTAAATCTCCCCTCTGCCAGTTTAAACCCATTATCCCTCATCCTGACATTACAAGACCTTGTGAATGGTCCCTCCACAGCCTTCCTGTAGGCCCCCTTCAAATATTGGAAGGCTACTATAATGTGTCCTCAAAGCCTTCTCTTCTCCAGGCTGAAAAGCCCCAACTCTCTCAGCCTGTCTTCATAGCAGAGCTGCTCCAGCCCTCTGATCATCTTTGTGACCCAGGTTAGGACTCAGTTGGATGGAAGTTAATAAATGAAGCTTTATATTTACAGCTTTGCATGATATACAAGCAGGTATTTACAATGTATAACAGATATGTACAGAAATGTACAGTAAAAAAGATAATACAGAAACACCACACCCCTGCCAGAGATCAAAATACCTAAGAGGGAGTTTTTAACCACCCCTACCACCTTTCCCCACTTCCCCAATCTTATCTCACCATCTGTTTTATGCAGCAGGTAGGCAAAGGTAGATGACCAGGGAGATTAGCAGTAGGAAAGATGTTAGTGAAATTATTCAGATCCAGCTAGGAAAGGCAGGAAGAAAGAGCCATGCAAAAGCAGCCACAGCCCAAAGTGGTCTGACTTATCTATGTTTGGGTTACAACTCTTAAAATATTTTGTTGGTTTTTTTTTTCTTTCTCAGTAAAGCTATGAGTGAAGTAGCATCATCAGTGTTTTCCTTTCTCAGCCAATAGCCTAATTTCTCATTGAAATCCTCCAACTAGTTCAAACCAGCACAGAAGGGAAATGTCACTGGAGAGCTGAAGCTCCATGAGATAGCCAAGTGGCTGTCCAGCATAACGGGACAGGTTTTCAAGTGGAAGTTGTGCCTTTGCCCCTCCAACACAAAGTGCCTGGTGCCTCAGCAACACTACCAGGCTCAGTCACTCGTTTAAACTCAAACCATGCGTTTACCATCTGCACTTCAGGAAGCGAGCCCTTGTTGTTCAAGGGGGGTAAAAAAAGCCTAATTCTCAGGCAAAACCCAAACTTTGTACGCTTTTTCTTGGTTGGCAGTGGGAGTTCTCCTATATAAGAGAAGTTCTTTAAATACATTCACTACAAACCAGTTTCAAGCATGGCAAAGATGAGGTGGAAACCTCTCCTGGTAGACTTAAAGGCTGCTGTAAAGGGTGGAGTGAATCAGACCTCAAAGCAGTAGGTCTCCCAGGGGGAGCACTCCCATGACTGAAAGTTAAGTATGTGCTTACTCAGAGCTGGATCTCTAGCCGTTTTCCCATCTCAAAGTATTTTCTTTCCTTTGAAATTTTTTTTCCAAGTAGGAAAGAAGAGCCAAGGCTACATGAGGAGAGAAATGCCAGCCCCTTGCAAGGGGTCAGCAAGCAGATCTTGGCAGCCTCAGCCACTGGTCCATGGACACTGGAACATTCCATGGTAGGGAGCACCAGGACCACCTCAGAGGCAGCTAAGGTGGCACATGGGTCTATGTGAGGTCCCAGTGCTTTTCAAAGCACATCTGGAGCATCACCTTTTACACTTCTTACAGATGAAGGAGGACAAGGTGTTGTAACATTGTGCAATCCTCTCCTGAACTCTTAAAAATGAAAAAAACAAACCCATGAACAGGCCAAAACAAGGCTTGCAGGAATGCCAGACCCTAAAAGGTCATCTTGCCCAACACCACCCCTGCAGTGAGAAGGGACATCTTTAACTAGATCAGGATCTCATCAAGTTTGACCACAAATTTGCATAAAGAACCATAGAATCAGTCAGGGTTAGAAGGGACCACAAGGATCATCTAGTTCCAACCCCCCTGCCATGCCCAGGGACACCCTACCCTAGATTAGGCTGCCCACAGCCTCATCCAGCCTGGCTGCAAACACCTCCAGGGATGTGGCCCCAAACACCTCCCTGGGCAACCCATTCCAGGCTCTCACCACTTTCATGCTGAACAACTTCCTCCTCATGTCCAATCTGGATCTCCCCACCTCCAGCTTTGCTCCATTTCCCCTCATCCTGTCACTACCTGATATCCTGATGCCTTCCTGTTACCTACTGGATAGCCTCCCAGGTGCTCCACCCCTGGGAGGTGTGGGATGACTTGGCTCAAAACCCCACGCTTCTCCCAAAGTCAAGTCTGAGCCACCTCTATGAACCATTTCTGTCTTAACCAAAGGGCTGCTGGGAGGAGTCTCCCCAAAGAAATCTCAAGGAGCACAGGAAGTTTCCTTTAAAAATTCCTTCCAGAATCTGCAAGTTCCAGACAGGGGTTAGGGGAATGGCAGGGGGGAAATGGGTTGTCAAAAAATTCCTGCAGTGTGCTGTTTAAGTGCTTTGTTGGACCTGGATGCAAAGAAATAAGAGAGCGGATAAGAAGCACGGACACCACACTACAAAACACATTAGAATAATTTCAACCCTTGGCAAAAGGATTTCAGTTCCCATTGCTCATGATATTATATCATGAGACATCAGAAGCAGTGTTGTATTATAGCTTGTGAAAACAACATCATCTAACAGGGAAAGGCTTTCCTTATTTCCTGCTGCTAACTACCCTAGAACAGAGAGCTACGTGATCACCAAACTGGAAAAACAGGGACTTGATGGGTGCACAACTTGCTGGATAAGGAATTGGCTGGATGGTCACACACAGAGAGTGGTGATCAAGGGCACAATGTCCACCTCCAGACCA